>BLBF01000080.1:0-42547 GCA_015471245.1 Laticauda colubrina | reverse complement strand
TTATTATTATTATTATTATTATTATTATTATTATTATTATTATTATTTAATAATTAGCTATTAATATGTTGAGAAAGTACTGTTATTACATGATCACCATTAATAAACATCATCATCATTATTATTAAGACATTGAAACTGTTGTTCTTTCTTTATGTAGTAAAAATAAAAAAAATTAATTAAAAATTATTTAATTTTTTTAAAAAGCCAAGCCGAAACCTGGCACCAGGCACAATCTGTTTTCCCTGTGCCACAAGAAGCCCAGTCCTGAGAGAAGGAAGGCCAAGAGGTGGCCCTTGTCCGAGGAAGCAGGAAGAACTCTGAAGGAGGAACCAGCCTGGTCACCTGCTTCGAGCTTCCGGGGACGCTACACCCAGCTGATCCTCCGCAGCCCCGTGATGCTCACCGGTGTGGCCATTGTTCTTCAGGGTAAGCGTCTCTTCGGGAGGCAGATCGTAGCCAGACAGTAGCAGGGGCTCCAGCTTGGTGCTAAAGCTGACAGCAGCTGTGTTGATGTTGATGGGAGACTGTAGGTGACCCTCACAGTCGGGGAACATGGATGCCCAATCTGGCATGTCTGAAAGAGAAGAACACACTTCAGGGGCTGCAGAGCCATTTACCTGCCTCAGAGGGTGGGGAATGTTGGGTGGGGGGTTAGGAAAATGGAGAAAGTGTGAACAAGGAGGAAAAGTGGAGCTTGGTCAGCCTCACTTCTTCTGCTCTTCCAGAAAATGCAGAATAGAGCCAGAAGGACACTACAGGCACTTCAGGTGGTTTTTCTGGGGTGGAGACGTCACAGACGTCTTCCTGACTCTGGTTTTAAAACGCTGACCGGCTACCTCTCAATTGCTACATGAACTGGCAGAATCTGGGAAGTAGCTGGTTCCTCCAGGCTACGGTGCCTGCAAAGCAGCCAGATCTTGGGGTCGATCTGGGTAGAGGCCAGGAAGCTCACCTCCAGCCTGTAAATGCAGGTGGGCCACAGCTCTGGGCTGGGCAGGCAGGAGGGAGGAGGAAGCTACCCATGGAATGCAGTCAGATGCCCTTGGGGGGGGTGTCAATGCAAGGACAGCTCTTATTGCCTCTGCTGCATGGAGGAATGCGGGCAGTGGGCATGAATAATAATGAACTGCAATGGCTAAGGTAGGGCTGTGGGAGGGGAGGGCAGGAAAGGGACAGCCTTCCCTGCTGCTACAACTTGAGGCCCAGTAGAGCCTGAGAAGACCAGCGGCAGGTGTGACCAGAGCTAGCTGATCATTAACCAGTAGTCACCTGGCCAGGGGCCCAGGGGAGCAAAATCAGGCCTTTACCTTTGTAGCTCCAGTGATGGTCTTTGTGCCCTGGAACACCTGGGGAGCAAATAAGAGAACCTGACTCAAGTTGCTGCTCCCACCATTTCCTCCCCACAAAAGCAAAAGAGGGAGGTCCTCCTCGCCCTTCCCCCACCCACTCCATTTTAATTCTGACATGGGGAACAGCGTGGTTGATTCTCTCTCTCTCTCTCTCTCTCTCTCTCTCTCTCTCTCTCTCTCTCTCTCTCTCTCTCTCTCTCTCTCACACACACACACACACACACACAGACCCTTGAATGATAGCCCGAGTCAGAGGTCAGATGGTGGGCTGAAGAGATAGGGCACCTCCCTCCCATAGGTTCCCCTGGTGACCCCAGAGAAGTCGTCAGATTGCATTGGAGCCACCTAAAGGAAACACCAGTCTAAACCGTCTTCTGCTTTGGACAGATCTTTGCCTCTCAAAAGACTCGGGGCTGCTTCCACCTAGGCACTGGCTGCCAGAGGCAAATGCTTTATGCTGCTGCCCCGTCCAAGCCGATTTCTGCAAATGGCTGTGGTTGGGGTGGGGTTGAAATCCTGTGCAGTATGTAATGAGGAAATTTCAACTATACATCCCCATCCTCTGCATAATAAAGCTGGCAAGCCATTGCCATGTAAGATGTAGAGATGGCCACACATTTTGATGACTTTAAAGTGGGGAGGGGGCTAAGGAAATCTATGGACAAGGGGCTTGGAAGACTCAATGCCACCTCCAGGTGGGGGCAACCTTCCTTCAGCCCTAGTTGCTTGACAGCAGGTGGCAGGAAGGGGCTGTGTCTCCAGACTTCTGCTTGCAAAGCCCCCAGTGCCCCTGTGAGAGAGAGAGCCAGACTCGGAAGGATCTTGACCTGATCCTGCAGTTTAATCTTATGTAAAGAAATAAATAAAATATCAATTCCATGGATAAAGGACCCCCCCTTTTTTGCACCATGATTGTTCTTTTCCCTCAAAGAAGGCAGGATTGTCCACTATGGGACTTAAAAGGCTTTCAGACAGACAGTCTCCAATAGCTGGGCAGCCTTTCTGCCAGCTTCACCTTGAAACCTTTGCTGGCAAAAATAGCCTTGGTGAATTATTATGTGGAGGCACCATCCTTGGGTGTCCTAAAATGCCATGAATCAGGCAGGACCATTGTGCACTGAGACTCAGCTGGAAGGCTAGGCTGATCTGTGAGCAGCTGTGCAACCCCCCCCCCCCACAGAACATCTCCTGGCTGCCCCTGGAAGAGAAGAGCTGCCAGCCAAGAAGGTTAGGGAGGCAGGTGGGCAGCCCTCGACATCTCCCCCTCCTCCCATGGGACATCTGGGAGGCACCCCAGGATTTATTTATTTATTTATAACATTTGCAGATCTAAACCAAACTCTGGATGTCTTACAAACAGGAATAAAACACCCAGCAAAAAAACAAACAAACCCTAATAAAAGAGAAGAACTGGCACCACAGCCCCCCTTCCCAGAGTCTCCCCTCTCCCCATTTCAATGCTTAGGGAAGGAGCCGGGTCTTCAGTGTGGAAAGGGTGGGAGTCTGTCAGGAGGCCTTCCGTAGGGCAGGGGCTGCAAAGGAATGAGGTTGGTTGGGGGAATGGGAGGCTCACCAGGGAAGAGAGGCAGCTTCTTCCCTCTTGAGCTCAGAAATCAGAGCTACCTTGAGGAGCTGTTTTGTGCAACCTTCTACTAACTACACCAAGCAACTCGGGATGGAAACAATCCTCTTCTGGCAGTGGTGCTCAAAGCAGGGGGAGGGGGGAAGAGAGCAATTTCTTGCAGCCACCCCTTGCTCCTTTAGCCTCTTTAGTGACAGACTCAGAGCCCTGCAGATGGTAAACCTCTCCTTTTCCACCTGGGCAGCCCCCCCCCCATGTTGACATTAGGTGGCCAAAATTTGGAGGGGCTCCACTTCAGGACCCACTCACTGGGATTTTTCTTTCTATCACAATGTCTTTCCCCCCAACTTGGTCTTAACAGAGCTCCACTGGGACTCCGTGGCCTGTTCTGTGACTGAACTGTACAAGAAAGTGGGTAAAGGGATCTACTTAGGAGATCCTGAGTGGACAAGAGCTCAGTGGAAGGTCAAGTGTCTTAACAGCCACAGAGAGTATGTGAGACACTCAGAAGCCCAGCATCCTAAGGGGGGGAGGGGTGATCTTCCATGATTTCTGGGATGGTCCTCTGGGAACCAGAAGGTCAAGAGAGGAGACCTGGCACAACATGGAGCTGCCATGGTTGTCCAACCGCCTAAGAGAAAAGCGGCTCAATCCTGGGTGGACACAGGGACCCTTTAAAAAAGGGCACCTCACCTGAAAGATTTCTAATGTTGTCTTCCAAGGAAAGAGCTTGGAAAGATCTCTCCCAGCTTCTTTGTGACCACCCTAACTAGGCATCGCCATTGAAACCCCATCAAGCAGCTTCTTCTTCCACAGAGGCCAATCCAAGCGCAGCTCCACCATCCCCCTGATCAGCATAGAGATGAAATCAGAAGGAAAGGCCTGTGCTGAACCTTTTCAAGAGGGCTGGTTCACTGAATGGCAGTGAGCCCTTCAGAACCAGCCCCACCAATTAGCCATAGTGGGGAGAACATTCTACTCTGCAATTAAGTCTTTGGGCTGCAATTCTACACCTGTTTACCTGGAGCTTAATAGTATTGCTTTCAAAACTCCTGCACTAAGGAAGTTACCCAGTAGGAACATCTGCAGTCCCAAACTTAACTCAAAGAACCTTCATAATACAACAAAAGTTACTTTTGAACAACTATAGGATGCATGCAACTGTGCTGTACTTTAATTCCCTACTTAATCTGTCTCAGAGGAAGTCCTCGAAGTTGAATAGCTGAGTGGAGGGCCTGCCTCCCAGCCAAGGACATACTCAGCAACATACTCAACTAATTGGAGGAGGTTGCTAGATAAAAGACCCTCGTTTTTGTTACCCAGCAGGAAAAGGTGTGGTATCTGCTCCAAGACTTGGATATAGACCTGGAAATGAAGAGGGAAGCTCCTAACCAGAAGAAAAGCTGCACAAACCAAATGGCCAAATGGCCACCTGCATTCTGCACCTCAGAGGCTGAACTCTTCAGAGGTACAAGCCAAATAGAAAAGCTTTCTGTTTCAGAGAAAACATATGCACAAGAAAACAGGCCATTGGTATTCCTGGCAGCTGAAAATCCTGAGAGCTCCAGGGGGGCACCAAAGCCAGTGCTCCTGGGCAACCCTTCCTTCCAAGCAAGAGGCAGGCGACCACCCGTCACTAAGGATATTTTAGGGAGGTTCCTGCATGGAGTGCCCCTCGAGGGACCCTTCTGTGCTAAGAGCCTTTGGCGCCCTCACGGCTATTGCCGTTTGCGTTGGTGTGCGCGGCCCACTTAAAACGTTGACTCCGGAGCAAACTTTGCTCCAGAACCGCCGGGAAAGGTGGGCAGCCAAGGGCATTCTGGTGCCCAGGAAGTTGCCCACTCCCGTTTGCCATTGGTATTGCTCAGCGACAACCCTCATTTTCAGCCGGAGGAATTTTCTAAGGCTTCTTCGGACTGAGCGGGTAGGTCTCCCCTATCGCATCCCCACTTAGCGGACTGACGGAAGGGTGTTGCGGGTAAGACCTTGCCCCAAATCGGAGCAGTCCTGCCGGCGGCTGCCGTTGAAACAACAGGTGGAGCTGATGGCCCAAAACGAAGTCCCGGAGGGGGATTCTACCATCGCCACCGCAGCTTCTCACCCACCTGCGTCCTCCTCTTCCTCCTCGTCGCCCGCTGCGCAAGGTCGCGGCGCGGCCCAGAGCAGCAGCAGCAGCAGCGGCGGCGAGGAGAACCGGAACCTCAGCCTCTTCGCGAGACGCATCTTCGTTTGCGCTCGAGGTCGGGTCTTCAGCCAGCCAGACCGGGAATCCATCGCAGTGGAGTATCTCCCGGAGATCGAAGGGACGCGCTTGCCGCCTTTTATAGCGGGGAGTTGTACCGCGCCGCCCCGTCTTAGCCTGAGGAGGGAAGTGCTAGAGCTCCGCGGGAAGAAGATGCCCCCTTTCGGCCTTGGCCGAGGCCTCACGCATCTCCGCTCACTTTCGCTTGTGGCTGCAGCGGGTTTTCCAGCCACACTTTGCTGAGTATTTGTGGCCACAGGATTCCTCCTCCGCCCCACCGGAGCAGGGTTGTGTCCGTCCTCACATCGGCAGGCTGGTTTTCCCCCCACCCATCCTCCCCCATTCCTTTTTCCTGCACTGCGCGTCCTCGTGGACTTGAGCAGGTGTCAGTGTCCTCCTCCAAAGCCCGATTTGGGCCGGGCAATTATCGCGGCTGGAGGCTTTCGAAAGAGAAGCAAAGTTACCCGATCCAATTTGGGAGACACCCGAGAAGGATGCGCTCCAATTCAGCAACCTAATCCAAACGAGGCGGGACTTCTTGGGTGATCAGCCTAGGCTCGGGGCAGGGGGACCGTGCAAGCCTCCCGCACCCGGAGGCTTTTCTCTGAATCCCGCCATTTTCTCTAACCAGAACCGGCCTTATTATAGCCTGGAGCGGCATTGCTGGAGGGCTGAAAGGTGTCTCGAAGCTGCACCAAGACAAGTCCCTTAGATGCGGACGCAGGAACCTGCTTCTGGGGCAGAGAGCCTTGAGATGAACCCAGCTCCGCCCTCCCAGCCCCCCAGAGCACTCTCCGCCACCCACCAACCCTGGAGGAAGGGGCGAGGCATTGTTGCAACCAAGCCTTTGAAGGCGAGAAGGAACTTGTGCGGGACTTTGAAGCTATTCGTCTCGGGGCAAAGAACTTCCTTTCGCCGCGGAGGGACGACTGTTGCTTTCTGGGATTCGAGGAGCTAACTGCAGGGTGGACCTAGGACCTTCAACAAGACAGCCAAGGCTCGCAGTCCTCAGATCGACCCTGATCCCGGTTGCTTTGAGCTTAGTAGGAATACTCAAGCTCAGAAACGAGCTTGGGCCAAAATCTACCGGAAGTGAGCAATTCCCAGCGCCTTCTTCCCGCGTCACGGACACACCAGGCAGTTCTCATTTTGCTTCCTTAAAAGTCCACGCCAACATCCTGGGTGAACCTCTTTGTAAATGGCAGCGCTACTCTTGAGGCCAGATTGAGTCCCAGATTGCAGCAGCAGCAGCCCTTTCACCTATCCTTGACTGGATGCTCCACTGGGTCACTGCAGCCGGGGTACAACCGTTTCGTGGCAGTTTATAATTTTATAATTATAAATTATAATTATAATTTAACTCCCACCCCCACGCCTCCAGAAGAAGAAAGAACAACCCTCCAGGCTGCCGTCTACGATATTGCCGATTCAACATAATTTATAAAATGTAGTCCCCGTTATGGTCGGGACAAAATTTAAATCCACGGCCGCGACATAAATTAATGCTTCTATACCAGGAACTTATCTGAGAGCTTTAAAGCCTCCGATGAGTGCCGCCCCAAACAGCGAGATGGGCGGTATATAAATAATGAACGAATGAAAAAAAAAAGATTAATTGTGCATTGTCCGAATAACCGAACCACTCCTGGATAGCATCAAGGTTGGGCGGGCGAGACGATAGAAAAGCACCGCGCCGTGCCTTTTGCGCGCCTCTCCTAAGATACAGGATCAGTCCCTGGACACCCACTCACCCATTGCCGCACCTCCAAGCGGGCAACCTTTCCCCGCGGAGACGTGGCTTCGATCACCGGCCCTTGCCCCACTCGTACAAGATCCTATCAGCAAGGAGCTGAAAGGCACCGAGAGACAAGCGGCTTTCTCCTTGCGCGCAGCTGTCCGGCCCGCAGTTTCCCGAGCGAGAGGGGCTGCCGCTCGGTTTTCGCCGAGCTTAGACCGCGCTAGGCTCAGTACTGGCCGGTCTGTTCAGCGTGGCCGTGTGGCGCCCTCCCACGACAGCTGCTGTTGGTGGAGCCTGGAATAACTTCACCCTGCCGGCTGCCGGCTCCGCCAAGCAGCCCCGGCGCCAGCCTCCCCCCCGCCCGGGAAGGGCGGCATGACTCCCGGGGAGGGCGGGAGTCATGCTCCCACCCTGACGCCTTTTGGGGCGAGTCTCTTTCTATGCTGGAACGCAGACCGGGCAGGGCGTAAATTGGCCGTCCCAACGAGCAGCGGCTCAGCGTTCAACAGACCAGGCAGCCAAAGGGGATCAGGAAGGGCAGATAGACTCTGTCTGTCCGCCAAGAAAGCCCCTCCCCACTTCGGGGGTTGGGAACAATTTCTCTCTAAGAAGCCTTGCTCGCTGCAGCCCCCAAGGGCCGCCACAGCAGCGGCACTTCCCTCTCGCCAAGCTCACGGGCGCTCCTTCACCGTCGTATCCCCGACTTGTGGGTCACCTGGCTCCAGACCAGCGACTGCTGTGAAAGACAGGAGGCTGCCATTTTCCTTTCTTCCCACTGCCATCCATCATATTCTTCAGGTACTCCCGCCCTGCCCCAGCAAAAGGAGAAGCCTGTTGGCTTGGCAGTCAGAGAGCTGTATGGAAGCCATACCGGTCTGCAGTTCAGAAGAGGGCTACCAAGAGGATGAGGGAGGGGCTCGATCTGCCTGAGGTGCAAAGAAAAGACAGTTTCCTCTTTAATGGTTCCAGTTCTGGCATTCCAGTCTCCAATTATAATGATGTCCTAAAACTCATCAAAGGCCTCTTCTTCTACATTAGGGATGATTAGAGCCTAGCCTTTCATCATCATCCTGTTAAAGAGTTCTCCACAAAGCCTAACTGATATTAACTAATACATTAATTTCATTTTATTGTTCTAGCTATAAGAGGAACCCCATTCCTTCTTTTCATGTCCTGAGTAATAAAGTCCCAGTCCTCCTCAAATCGTATGTACACATATGTATATGCTCCTGACATACACTGTAATACAGTGCCTTGTTGACCTTAGGGCACAAGGGGAAGAGATGTTGCCCCGGAAACAATCAGACAAGACAGGCAGAAACCCTCCATGACTGAACAGTCAGAGGAAAGACCTGTCCTAGTTCATCAGGTGGTTAAAAGTCATGCTGAGAAATTTATATCTCCAGACTGATAAGATTCTGCTATTGTTACTGTAGAAAGGCTGTCAAAGTGCCTTTCTTCGAGGGTTCGAATTTTCCCGCTGGGAGAGCTCCGGCGCAAGGATACAGACAACTGCTTGAAAGCTGGATCTTTTTATTTTCAGGAAGGCAAGGGACATGGCTGCATTCCTGGGGCTAGCTAGCTGACTTATAATGGAAAGTTCCTGGTTTTTATACCCTTTTCTCCCTTTGTGTATAAATGTTTGTTTAGTGCTTAATGTTTAATGTTTTAGATATTAAAATCCTGTCAGAGTTTATTTTTTCGCCAGAAGGCAAACTTAGCAAGGCGCGAAAATAAACTCTGCAGGGTGGCTTGATTGTATCATCGGGTTTTTCCTAATCTCTTTTAACTTTATTATGGTTTTTCCTCTTCGTTTCCTTTGTGATTTATTTTGTAATTTTTGGCTGTTTGTTTTGCTGATTTGGTTATGTCCTGTGTAAGGGTTTTCTTTTCCTTGTTTCCCTAGCTTTCTTAATTACTTGGCTTTTGTCTAAGGGGCTTCTTTCAATACCTTTTATTTGATTTCTTTTCCTATGCAAGTTTGTTTTATGGCTGGCCTGATGTTCCCTTTGGTCCTTTCCTGCCTGGGTGACATCACTGTCCTCATGAAGTTCCCCTTCCACAATCCCTCTTTTTTTTTTTCTCTAAGGGGTGGTTTCTGATTGAATGTCTGTGTATACTTGGTATTCATGATCAATCTGGATCATCATCATGGCTGCCTGCCCCCTTTTTAATTTTCTCCTTTTAGAGGGAATACAGGCCTTTAAGCAGCTGAGGCAGAGTGGTATGCACTGACAGAGGCAACACATGAGAGCCCCAAAGGCACAAATGGTGACTGTGGTTGTTATGAGGATTTTGAGCCAATGGAAATCAGGCATCCATGAGAAGAGCCATGAAAAGTCCAGGAATGATTGCTCCTGGCCAATATTTTGAGCTAACTCTTTCAGGTGGTGGATGTCCCTCCCTCCGAGTTCTGAGGTTTCGTTCAGATTGAAGCAACACATCCCTTTGAATGTTTCGCAGCCAAACTTATGCTTCAAGAGAAGGAAATCTATTGCTGCCCTGTTCTCCAGAGTGGCTTCTCTGACCTCCCTCAGTTCTCTGTTAAGGGCATCCAGGGCATGGGAGGTTGAATTCAAGCTTTTTGCCAGGATACATGCTAGTCTATTCAAATTTTTAGAATTTTGCACTGCCAATCCAGGTACCCCTACTAAGGATATTGCCAATGAGATGTATTCTGTTTTTGTGGGAAGGGAGGCTTTGGAATCACAGTCTGAATCTAGGGTTTGGAAAGCTCTCCTGTGTTGTCTCTATAAGGATGGCATAAGCATGGTGGACCTTCCTAAGGTGCAGGGGCCATTGGTGGCATTTGCAGGAAGGTATGAGTAGGCTTTTAAGCCACAAAGAAAAAACCATCCTGGTGGGAGCTTCAGGTAACTATATGAAAATGATATGGTCTCTGTGTAGTTGCATTTTAGTTCTGTGTTGCTAAGACTGGTGCATTCTGTGACCCTAGGTGAGCTGCACCCAGTGACATTGAAGCATCTCTCAGAGGTGGTTACTGCAGCAATGTGTAGGGCGTACATGGTGTGGTCCTTGGTTTTTGTAGAGTGGCCCCAGCTAAAAATGCTTTCATAGGAGTCAGGAAGGTTTCTAAATATAGTGTAGTTAATGATGTTATGTGGCCTGGCTGCTACTCCCATTAGGCATGTGGTTAAGATATCCTTGACTGATTTCTCTCCTGTCAGTTCCTCAGAGTTGTTTGGTTCAATGGTGTTGAAGAATACTGCAAGCGTCCATTGATCTGTGTCTGGATTTTTCTTGAGTTTGATGGGTGGGATTGATTGTGGTGGAGTTTGGCTATGATCTATGATTGCTGGCTTTGCATGTGTCCAATGTATCCAAGAGTCTTGTTCTGCAATCTTAATGGCAGTGTGAGTAGTCAGTAAAACTTGGTGGGGTCCTTTCCACCTGGGTTGTAGAGGTGAGGTTCTGGTGAAGAACTTGATCCACACCCAATCTCCCGGTTCATATGGATGCAGGGCTTCTTCTAAGGGTAAGGTCTGCGTCAGTGCACTCTGTGTCCAGAAGGTCTATAGTCACTTTTGGAGGGCTGCAAGATAAGAAGAGAGAACCATATCCCCCCTATCTAGGCAGAGGGAATGAGAACGAGACCTTGTAAGGTATCAGGAGGTCAACAAAAAAGGATTTCAAAGAGGGAAATAGTTCTGGTCTAGTTCTGAGATAAAAGAGGGCAATTGGGAGCACTTGTGGCGAGGTGTGCCTCCTGACAAAGTTTACCCAGTAGGGTTTTTATTTCCCTATTAGCTCTCTCCACGGCTCCTGAGGAAGTGAGAGAATAGGGTACATGGAGGTTTTGGGAAATGCCTAGAGCTTGAAATATATGTGTGAGGACTTGGGCTATAAAATGTTTTCCCCTATCCATGTCCAGAATGGTGGGGACTCCAAACCTAGGCACAATATCCTTGAGGAGGTGCCTGGCTATTTCTAGTGCAGTAGCATGGCGGTATGGGAAGGACTCTACCCAGTGAGTTAGTTGGTCCTTACAGACAAGAACATATTGATGCCCATTTGCCTTAGGTAGTTGTATATAATCCATTTGGATCTTTTTAAATGGTTTCTGTGCCCAGGGTCTTCCTCCTTCATGAATTGTTTTTCTGGAGGTGATATTATTTGCTTGGCAGGTTTGGCATGTTGTGGCTATTCTGGTAGCCTCACTATAGGCTCCAGGTGCATACCATACCCTCCTGATAGCATCCACCATAGCTTGTGTGCCACAATGTCCCTTTGTATGTAATCTTTGGCAGATTAGCCTAAGGAGACATTGTGGAGCTATAGGTCTGCCATCTGGGACTCTCCAAAAGCCTTGGTCAAAAACTGCTGAAAATTCCTTTTCCCATTGGTCAGATTCCCCTCTGTCTAGAAATTGTGTGTATGATATTTCTGGTTTTGTTGTTAAGGCTGGTGTGATGATGGTGTGAGGTAGAGGATTGGTTGCCACCCATTTGGCTGTTGCATCTGCATATTGGTTTCCTTTCGTTATTGTAGAGCCATCCATTTGGTGGGCTTTACAATGGATGACTGCTAGCACTTGTGGTAATTGGATGGCTTCTAAAAGTTTGGCTGCTAATGATGCATGTACTATTTGTTGTCCTGCTGAAGCTAAAAAAAACCCATTGTTTCCATAGGGCTCCTGTTGCATGGCAGACTCCAAAAACATATTTGGAGTCTGTATAAATGTTGGTAGATTGGTTTCTAGCAGTTTTGCAGGCTTTCATTAAAGCTATAAGCTCAGCTGCTTGGGCGCTATGGGAAGGAGGAAGAGGGGAAGCCCAAATAATTTCTTGTAGAGAGAGACTACAGCTGCTCCTGTTACTCTTTTGTTCTGGTGCATGTAGGAGGAACCCTCTGTAAAAAGTTCCAAGTTGGGGTTTTGTAGCGGGGTATCTGTTAGATCAGAGTGGGGTAGTTCAGCATCATGCACTAAATGGAGGCAATAATGGAGATTGCCTTCTTCCTGTTCTGTGGGGAGCAGGGTAGCTGAGTTTAGAGTATTACATCTTTCAAATGTAATGTGATCAGAGGTAAAAAGTTCAGCTTCATATTGAGCCAAACGCTGCTGAGTAAAGGCTTGTGTCTGGCTCTTTAAGAGAATTGCAAAAACTTCATGGGAAACTTTTTGCAGTCGAGGATGCCCTAGTACCAAATCTGTAGATCGTTTCACCAGTTCGACTGTAGCTTCCACAGCTCTTAAGCAGGGGACAGCCCCTTGAGCTACTGGATCTAGGGTTACAGAATAATAAGTGATTGGTCGGTGTGTGTGTCCAAAAGGCTGTGTTAGAATGCCAGAGGCAACACCTAATTTTTCATGGATGAATAAAGTAAAAGGTTTCCTATAGTCAGGTAGCCCGAGTGCTGAGGCTGATATCAGGGTTTGTTTCATGGTCTGAAGTGTTTTGTCCAAAGATTTGGACCATTCAATGGGGTCAGGCATGTTTTTGGCTCTTAGTTGAATGAGAGGTCAGGCTAATTCTCCAAATGAGGTGATCCATGGGTGGCAGAAGCCCAGTACTCCCAGTAAAGCTCTTACTTGATGTTTTGTCTGGGGTGGTTTCATGGCTGAAATAGTACTACTGAAATAGTACTCGATTAGGGGCCAGTTTTCTAATTCCTGGTGCAATAATGTAGCCCAGATATGTTATTTCTTGTTTTAAACATTGCAATTTGGAGGGAGAGGCTTTGTGACCCCTTTCTGCCAGGGCTTTGAGTAAATACAGGGTATCTGTTTTACATGCTAGCTCAGTTTGAGATGCCAGCAATAAATCATCAACATATTGGATTAAGGTAGACTGTTGTGGTAGGGAAATAGAGGAGAGGTCTGCCTTTAATATTTGTGAAAATAGGGTGGGGGACTCAGTATAGCCTTGTGGCAATCGATTCCAAGTATATTGTTGGTCTTGGCAGGTAAAGGCAAATAGATATTGGGATGCTGGATCCACCGGAATGCTAAAAAAGGCAGAGCACAAATCAATGACAGAAAAATAAGTGGCTGAGACTGGGACTTCAGTGATTATAGTTGATAGGTTAGGCACTATGGGGGCTCTAGGTATCACATGATCATTTATGAACCTCAAATCATGAACAAATCTGAAGATGGGGTTTCCATCTTTATCTACTGTAGATTTCTTTACAGGAAAAATGGGAGTGTTGTACGGAGAGGTACATTTAATAAGAACTCCCTGTTGTAGGTATGCTTGGATTAATTTCTTTATTGGGAGAATTGCCTCTGCAGGGATTTTGTATTGGGGCACACATTGAGGTGGTCCCTGTTTTACTTGGATAGTAACTGGTGTTGCTCCTTTAAGTAGTCGCACCTCTGATGCGTCTCAGCCCCATAAGGAGGGTGGTAGGCTTTTTAAATCCTCATGAAGTCCCGTGTTGTTGGCTATCAGCATGATTGTTTTGTGCGTGTCTTTTCCCGGGATTTCTAATTGCAGCCCCTGTTTGTCACATGTTATGGTAGCTCCCATTTTACAGAGGAGATCCCTTCCTAATAGGGATAGTGGCGACTGGGGGCAAATAGTGAATGCATGGTCTATTGTGAAAGGTCCTAGCTCTACTGGTATGTTATGGGTAAATTCTACAGGGATTATTCCCCCCCCCCTCCCATTATGTTATCTCAAGCCCCTTCAGCCACTGAAGCTTTATATGGTGGTTCAGTAATTAATGAGCAGGTGGCTCCAGTGTCAACTAAGCAATTATATTTCTTTCCTCGAATAAAAACGGTAACAATGGGTTCTCTTTCTGGGCCGTTTTTTTAGGGGATAGCTAGTCCGTTAAAGGTAGCCATGAATTCAGTACTTTCGTTGTCATGTTCTAGTCAAGAAGGGGGCAATTCATGTTTTCTCTTTTGCTCCCATTGATATGTATTGTTTGTGTTTATTGGAGGAAAGGGAACACTGGGTGGTGTCTGGTGATTGAAACTTTGTTGCTCAGTGTAGTGGATTGGAATATTGCCTGGTCTCGTGTTTCTAGGTGGTGGGTGATACTGGTTGTGGGAGGGGTGTTGCCTACATTGCCTGCTGAAATGCCCTTCCTGTCCGCACCTATAGCAATGCTGGCATCTGCCTTGTGACCACCCTGCTTCATCGCAATGCCAGCATTTCTTTTAATTATAAGGAGCTCTACCAGGCGTTTGTCTGGCATTATGTTGCATTACAGCAAACATTTTCAGGTCTTCCTGTCTTTCTATTCATCTTTTTCTCTCTTTCTCTTCCTCTTTCAACTTGTCTCTTTGGTCATAGACAAAGTTAGCGATCCTGCACAACTCTGCTATGTCTAATGTTGCCTAGTTAGAGACAAAGCGGTGGAAATGTTGTTTAATATCTCAGGTGGACTGATCCACGAAAGCTGAAGCTAAAATCCTCTGGTCCTTGAGGCAGCTAAGGTCTAGATGGGCATATGCAATAGCTGTCTCTGATAGGCGGACCCAAAAAGCATCAGGGTTTTCTTTTTCTCTTTGCGTGGTTCTTTGGAATTCAGACCAGTTTAGAGGCTTTTTGCCAATTTCCTCTAAGGCTTCTAATAAGTTTTTTTTTGCTCTTGTGTATTCATCCCAATGATTGGTAACATTGTAGTCCCAGTTAGGGCAAAGTACTGGCCATGCGATGCGGGCTGGGGCTGCCTGTCCAGGGATAGTTGGTAGTTTAACTATTTGGTCTGTTTTTTCAAATAGTTTTTGTTGTGTATAGAACTTGGTAGACTCCAAATACCTTAAACTGATTGGCCGAAAAGGCCGTTCTCAGATTGGTTACTTGAGTGCCATTCTGATTGGCCTGCCTGATGGCGGAAACACTTAAACAACTGTCATTGGCCACAAGCCGCAAGCAAGCTGCTATAAGAAGGGCTGCCGTGGCTTGGGCAAACATTCCGTTACAAGTCACTTAACTGTTTGAATGAAGAGCTGTTTGTTGGAACCCGGTCTTGCGCACCTTATTTCAAGACGGAACAGTTTTAATAGCTCATCTTTCGTTAGAAAGATTTGGAGTAGCTGGGTCATGTCACCCCAAGATGGATTATGGCTGTCTATGATTGATTTCAGGGTTTGAATTACTGTTTGAGGATCAGCTCTGAAGGCTGGAGTATCTTTTTTCCAGATGACTAGGTCAGAGGCAGAGAAGGGAACGTGGGTATAGACGTACTTTAATTGTCCCCTATTTTGTACTGGTCTGCTTAAAAGGGGAGCCATGAACTGTGCCTCAGTTTGTCTATCCAGGGAATGGGTTTCAGGTTTTTCCTGATCTTTTCCCTCGGTCAGGTTTTTTTGTCCTAGCCATTACAGCCCAGCAGTACCAATAGGGTATTTGGCTGGGTTTAATGCGTGTTCTAAGTGCTTTTAGGGTTTTATGATCTAAAGTACCGCTATCAGGCCAAATTTGTCTTCCTGTGTCATCTCGCAATTAAGCCCACTTTTTGAAAATTCTTTTTGCGTCTCTTTTATTCATTCCAGGCAGGACAGGCACTTGCCTTTCGTCCCAAGCCTGAAGTAATTTATCCAAGCGGGTCTCTTCCATTGCCCTCGAGCTACAACTTCCCATATTCCCTACCTGATGTGGGGATTATTTTGGTTTAGCTGGGCTACCGCCATCAGTTTTCAGACAAAAAAAAAGATCTGGAAAGGACTCTGGTTTCCCTACACACGGAGTATGGGCCCCTTTCTCTTAGGGAAACTCCGTCAGTTTGAAGACCCCCCCCCTAAAAAACAGGGATCTTGGAGGACCGTCTGCCCCCTAGCAGCACCAGTACAGGCCCCTCCCCACACTCCGCCGTCAGTTTTCAAATCTCCCTTAAAGGTGGGGATCTGGAAGGACCTGCTCTGCTTTTTAAGGCAAACTATTTCCAATTTTGTTTGCCAGCAGCCAGTATGGGCCCCTTCTAACTGCACAGGGCTTTGCTTGGGGGATGCACCAGGACTATTTTCCTGCTTTCTACTTATTTCCCAACACCAGTTCCTTTCTCAGCCCGCTCGGTTTTTCTTACGTCTTTCAGAAGGACTCACACTCCGTGATCACCCCTTGCGTTCCCAATCCAGCCGGTCACGGCTTGTTGGAACTAGCAGCTGGCTGGGGTGCAGCTGGCAATCACAGAGGAGGTGATCTCACACCTGGTCCACTCACCCTTCCACTCTCCTACCTAGTAAGGTTAGAATTTTAAAGCGGTACTCACCTGCTTTCAAGCAGCTGTTGAGCAGAAAGGCACACAGACTCCCTTTACTACCCTTATGCCTTCCGGGCTGGGTCTGTGGATGTTGTCCCTGGATAAAGAAGGTCCACGCCGGCTGGGAATGGATCCACGGGCCCGGTCCGGTAGCTGGAAAATCTTCGTGGTCACCAATTGTAGAAAGGCTGTCAAAGTGCCTTTCTTTGAGGGTTCGAATTTTCCCGCTGGGAGAGCTCTGGCGCAAGGATACAGAGAACTGCTTGAAAGCTGGATCTTTTTATTTTCAGGAAGGCAATAGACATGGCTGACTTCGAATGATAAGTTCCTGGTTTTTATACCTTTTTTTCCCTTTGTGTATAAATGTTTGTTTAGTGCTTAATGTTTAATGTTTTAGATATTAAAATCCTGTCAGATTATTTTTTCGCCAGAAGGCAAACTTAGCAAGGCGCGAAAATAAACTCTGCGGGGTGGCTTGATTGTATCATCGGGTTTTTCCTAATCTCTTTTAACTTTATTATGGTTTTTCCTCTTCGTTTCCTTTATGATTTATTTTGTAATTTCTGTCTGTTTGTTTTGCTGATTTGGTATGTCCCGTGTAAGGGTTTTCTTTTCCTTGTTTCCCTAGCTTTCTTAATTACTTGGCTTTTGTCTAAGGGGCTTCTTTCAATACCTTTTATTTGATTTCTTTTCCTATGCAAGTTTGTTTTATGGCTGGCCTGATGTTCCCTTTGGGTTTTTTCCTTTCTGGGTGACACTACTTTCCTCATGAAGTTCCCTTTCCACAGTTACTTTACAATAAAGTAGAATTAGCACATCTAGTTGTGTTTGCTGTCTGGTTTACAGGAGAGAAGGTGGGGGGAGCTGCCATATACTCATTGTGCTTCACTCATTCCGTCACCCTCCTCCCCACTCCCACCCTCCTCTGGTTAGGGAGCACAACAGAGTTTGTCTTAGGCCCTGGAACAAACCAAATAATCCTTAAAGAATAAAGCAATTACCAAGAGTCAGCATGGATTTGCCAGACTTTCTTGATTAGGTAACTTCCTTAGTAGATAGTGGGAATTCTGAAGACATTCTTGTTTTCCACAAAGCATTTGACAAATCGGACTATGGTATTCTGGTTCACAAGCTTTTTATTTATTTGCTTCAGAAAGCTACCCAGTTCTATCAGAACTTGAGCAGCACACACCATCTCTGTGGGCTACATGGCATGATAATTGAATTGATACATTGTGAAAATATTTACAGACCCCTCACATCCTGGACATAAATTGTTTTAACTTCTACCTATAGGGCACTGCACACCAGAACAACTAGACACAAGGACAGTTTTACCCCCGAATGCCACCACTCTGCTAAACAACTAATTCCCACAACACTGTCAAAATACTCAGTAAAACTTTATTACTATTATTCTCATCCTTCCTATTACCTATATCTTCCCATTTATGACTATAACCATGTTGCTTGCATCTTTACAATTTATATTGTTTTGTTTCCTAGTGTGATTTGATACTTATTAGTAACCTAATCACTAAGTGTTGTATCTTATGATTCTTGATGAATGTATTTTTTTTTCTTATGTACAGTAAGAGCATATGCACCAAACAAATTCCTTGTGTGTCCAATCACACTTGGCCCATAAAGAAATCTATTCTGTTCTGTTCTGTTGTGCCATGCCTTTGTAAAGTGGGAATGGATACTTGACCTCACTTCCCTGGGTAAGCAGCTCTCAAGGCTGGTGGAAGAAGGACGTGGAAAACGGCCAATTCAAAATGAAATAAGCGGAGACGCCGCGGCCTCTGAACCTTTGTAAATGCGCAAATGCTGAAATGAAAGATGCTGACCCTACGTTACAAAGCGCACTCTAACCCACCCACCCGCCTCTTCTCCAGCCTCCCTCCCTCGTGAGTCCGGAAGGGGCGGCGCTGGGTGGCCGTTTGAATGCAGGCGGGAGTCTCGGCGGCGCCGGTCGGGCAGACCCAGCTACCTTGCCGGAGAAGGGAGGACGGGCTCTTTCTCCCTCCTTTGGGTTCCCGGCCGGTCGAAAGCTGAGCCCGCGACGAAACCGCCCTCCCGGGGATGAGCGCCGCCGCTACTGGCCCTCCCGGGCGCAGCTGCAGCTCCTCGCCGGAGCGCCGCGGCCGAGCGTGGGAGGAGCTGCTCCGGACCGAAGGGCGATACCTGGAGCAGCTCGAAGGGGTTGCGACGGTGAGGAGGACGCGCCGGCAGGCGGCCGCCGCTCAGAGGGCGCGACGCTCCCGCGCCTCGCGCGTGTCCCTGGGCGCCCGTGGGCGTGGGCGCGGTCGGGCTACATTCGAGGGGCAAGCGTGACGCGGGGAAGGCCGTGGCGGCGCAGGCCCCTACCTTTCGCGGAAGGAGAGAGGCCGAAAGAGCGGCCCGGGTTTAAGGGGCCTGTCTCCTTTGGAGCAGCGGCCTCCGGGCTTTGGAGACTTTTCCGGCAGCTGTTAAACATGCCTCTTCGGGGGGGAAATAGGGGACGAGTAGGATTACCCTCTCATAGGGGCGAGCAGTTGAACGTCGTTGAGTTAATAGATACTTATTTCTAATCTTTGTTAATACTGGAAGCTGTTCAAATTCTCTGGAAATGGAATAACCTCCTAAACTACATCAATACCTAATAGATGCCTTTTCCCCCAATGTATGGCCACTTCCCATGATGTAAAGCAGCTGAAACCAGCACTTTACTGAATTCCTTGTGTGTCAGATCGCACTTGGCCAATAAAGTCTTCTACTTTGTAGTCTGGCTGGTCTAGTCTGTTATAATTTTAACTTTAAAATCTCCTTTGCTAAGACAGATAAACATGGCTTGGATTTTGAATTTCTTCCACAATTTCACAAAATCAGGCTTCTTTGTTTTAGATCTATTACATATTTTTATTTTCCCTTAATTTCACAGACACACATATCTATTTGGATTTCTTGCTTCTCATTTGGTAATTCATGACCATTTACTCTTCATGTTCTGAGTTACAGCCTTCTCTCAGCTCTTACCATCCTCAATAGGGGCCCATGGATTTGACTTGTATTGCCCATTGTGGCTTTGGTCGGTTGAGGTTTCTGCTGAGTTAGCAGCCCATCTTTAGCCATGCCACATTCATCATTCCAAAGAGATTCCTGGTTAGCTTAGCACATTTTGGCTAGTAGGTTACAACATAAGCAAAGCCCAGTTTTAGCTCAGACTTGGTCAAGTGATTTTATTTAGGACAGGCTCTCTGAAATTTACCTTGCAAGAGGCATATAATTTCTTACATCACCGATAAGGTAAATGCACTATTTTGACGAAAAAGCAGTATTAAGAAACCAAACTTGAGGTTCCCAGTGAGCCAGATTTTCTCCATGCTGCAGGAAGAGTGAAAACAGGAATGTTGTATTCAGCTTCAACTGGACAGTAATGGTCCTATGTCCCTTTTCAGTATTTTGTGGTCACCCTGAAGGCCAAGGGGATCTTGAAGCCAGACATCCATGAGATTCTATTTGGACCCTGGGAGTCTATCTGCTCTGCCAGCCGGTAAGGTCAGCCATGTGGCATTGTGGCCGGGGATGGCGGATGGGGTGGGGGAGAGAGAGGACAATGCACTCTCATTGGCCTTCTTCCTTGGACTCTATGGGTGATGGAAGTGAGTGTTCACAGGCTCCATCATAGTATTATCTGGATGTTGCTGTGTGTAGGATATGGCTTGAAAAACTAAAGTTGCATGCAAGAAAGTATGATAAAATGAGCTACAAATTTTGATTACAATATAGAATGGAACAATGGGGAAAGGATGTGGCCAAAAATATTGAAATTTACATTATGTTCTCATGTTATAGATTTTTATAAATGATGTGCTGTTAGTGTAAATCACCAGAGAAATTATCTTGAAGTGCCTTTGTACACTCTAGATAATTTCTCTGGTGATTTATGTTGGAAATGTGTGAATAACACACATTTTAGCAATATTACATGATTCCGTAGCACAACATCTTCATGCAGTGATTGGAGTTAGCTCTATTTCATAAAACCATAGAATCATAGAATTGGAAGGGACCTTGCAGGTGTTCTAGTCCAACCCCTGACCAAGGCTAGTCCTTAACAATCCTGGACAAGTGGTTGTCCAATCTTGTCTTGAAGACCTCCAGCAATGGAACT
The DNA here is from genome assembly GCA_015471245.1 of Laticauda colubrina. Classification (NCBI taxonomy): domain Eukaryota; kingdom Metazoa; phylum Chordata; class Lepidosauria; order Squamata; family Elapidae; genus Laticauda; species Laticauda colubrina. The sequence continues at coordinate 22,300 of BLBF01000080.1, read as the reverse complement.
TCCACTCCTCCAGGAAGCAAGCTGCTCCATTGATAGACCCCACTGTCAGGAAATTCACCTCTATTTCCAGGTTGAATCTCCCTCTGATGAGCTTCCACCCATTGCTTCTAGTCCTGCCCTCAGGCGCTATGGAATACAAACAGATGCCTCCTTCCCCATGGCAGCCCTTTAAGTACTGGAAGACTGCTGTCATGTCTCTCTTTCATTAGGCTAAGCACGCCTAGTACCCTTAGCCGTTCATCGTATGGTTTTGCCTCCAAATCCCTGGTCATCTTTGTTGCTCTTTCTAGAGCCTCAGCATCCTTTTCGTATCATGCTGACCAGAGTGGGGTGCAGGATTCCGAATGTGGCCTCACTAGTGTAGAGTATAGAGCGGTACTGTCACTTCATTGGTCTTCCTATTGATGCAACTAGAACCATGCTGGATTTTTTGGCAGCTGCAGCACATTGCTGACTCATATCTCAGCAATCATTCATCAGGATACCTAGATCCCTCTCACAGTTATGACTGTACTGTCAATCCAGATACATTCTATACCTGTGCACTTGTTTTTTCCGCCTAAGTGCAGGACTGCACTTTTCTCACCAGTGAATTGCATCTTGTTGGGTAGGACCCAATGCTCAAGTCTGCCAAGATCTTTCTGAATCTTGACTCTATCATCTAAAGTGTTGGCTATTTACACAAACACACACACACACACACCAGCTTGCTGTTGTCTGCAAATTTGATGAGTTCTCTTTCTATCCCTTCATCAAGACACTTATAAAGGTGTTGAAGAGTTCTGGGCCCAAGATCAAACTTTGAGATGCCCCATTGTGGGTCTATGACAATTGACCATGGCCAACTTGCCATGACCAACTTGCCATAGTCAGTTCACCCCTGCTAACTCGTCACAGCCAACTTGCCATGGCCAACTTGCTGCAGAACAACTTGCCATTGCCATCTTGCCACAGGACAACTTGTTGTGGGACAAGAGTTATACTAATATCAAAGAAATGCTGGAATAGAATCATTAAAGAAAGGATGCAAAAGGAAGAATAAAACATGAATGGCAAAAATTAAAATATTTTAAATTTATTTTAAATAATCACATCGAATTGTTACATTGTCCCATGGTGAGATGGCAATGGCAAGTTCTCACATCCCCCCCCACACACTGCATACTCCGTATAGATGTAGGTCCATTGAAACGAAATGGGGGAGGTTCAAAAATTATCCTCATGGTGCCTAGAAAACAACCTGCACCTAAACATCAGCAAAACAAAGGAGATGGTGTTAGACTTCTGGAAGAAGAGAGAGGAACCCACCCCACTTTACATCGAGGGGGGCTGTGAGGAGAGAACTTCCTCCTTTAAATTCCTGAGAGTCTACCTCAGTGAAGATCTCACCTGGAAAACCAGCACAACCCAGGTGGCCAGAAAGACCCAACAGAGACTCCATTTCCATAGGGTCTTGCAAAAGAATAAAGTGGATCAACAACTGATGACCACCTTTTACCAGTCCACAATAGAAAGCGTCCTTACATATTGCATTACGGTGTGGTATGCTGGCTTGACAGCCATGGATAGAAAGACATTACAGAGGATGGTGAACACAGCACAAAACATTATGGGCTATTCCCTGATACCACTAGATGACCTCATTAGGACTCACTGCCTTAGAAGACTGGGGAAAATCCTCCGGGATGACCCACATCCCGGTCAGCCCTTCTTCACTCCTGCCATCGGTTATGAGATAAGAGAAGCATAGCCAGCTGCACCCACAGGCTGAAGAACAGTTTCTACCCGTGGGCTGTCAGACTCCTGTACGGAAAATAACTTAATGTCACCATAGTATGATAGACTTGCGGACCCGGCGTGTTGTGCAATAAGGTCACAAAGCATAATAAGACTGCAAAGTGTAATAAGACTGGGTTAGGGACTTCTGCCCTCACTGTGAGTTGTGTTGTGCTGATGTTACCTAGTTTGGATAATGAAATGTCTGCAAGAAAACAGCCAAGCTCAGAGAGCTCCAAAGGCCCCTCAAGAGCCATTTTGTCAGCTGATAGATTCTGCCCTTAAAGGTGTACTTGGCTTTTATAAAGGCACATGTAATTGGTCAGGTCAGCAAAGACACTTCAAGAGATCCTCACAAAAATACAGGACAGATTGTGCAGAAGAAGTTGGACCTCTGAGCAGTTTCTGCTCCTTTTTATGCTGTACCCTTTGTTCTTGCATGTGCTGTTGGGTAGCTGCTTGTGTGGCCTTGTTTTTTCCAGGAAGAAGGTGAGTGCAGAAAGGCTACTGGCTCCTGGTCATTCCCTTCAAGGCTCCTCTCTTTGCTTGCAGGACGCTGCTTTTCCACCTGACCAGAGGCCATTTTGCATTGGGACTTGAGAGTTTCTGCCACCAGCTGGTGTTCTATGTCCATTATGCAGAGAATCTGGAAGTGGCCCAGAACATCCTGAAGGTGTGCCCTTATTGCTTACTGCAGGTGACTTCACAGGTCAGAAGGGGTGGGGGAGGTGGTTCTTTATGCCCAGCAGTCGTCCCCCCTCTCCTACCCCCCTCCCTCTCCCCGCTCTGGTTTGTTCTTCCAGCTGTTTTTGGTAGCCAAGGGCATCCTTGGGTGGTTCTTTTGGCCAAAATCTTGGGTCTGGCGATGAGGTTGGGGATCTGTTCTAAGAACTTGCTGGCCAGCCACCCTGACTTGGTTCTCCCCTTTACTGGGCTGCATCTGCAGAAACTGATTAAGAAAAACAAAGCCTTTTCCCGCTTCAAGAAGCTTCAGGAATCCCGTCCAGAGCTTAAAGGTTGCCGGCTGGAAGAGCTGCTGCCTCTGCCCCTGCAAAGGCTCCAACAGTAAGTGGCAGAAGAGCCAAGTCTCCCTTCTCTGGCTGGGAAGCCAAATTGCATCTGCCACTCCTCTCTCCCAAAAGAGGCCGCTGGGGGCCATGACTGAAAGAGCTTTGCCTCACTTCTTGCTTTGCAAAGTGGGGTGGAGGTGAAAATGTGTGTGTGTGTGTGTGTGTGTGTGTGGTGGCGCAGGCTGGGATCTCTAATGTACAGCTGAGAGGCGATTGCTTAGATCTCTTTCACCTCTGATATCTGTTTGGTAGGTATAAGCACCTGCTGCAAGATTTGGTGGAGCAGACTCCCCCAGAGAGCTCTGGATTTGACCAACTCCAAGGTAAGATTCTAACTAAGGCCTGCAATACACTCCTTAATGTTTACCTTCAGCTGTTCAGCTCTTCATCACAACAGCAGAGACACCCCCGAATTCTTGCCTGATAGAACTTTGTAGGGGTGGCTTTCCCCCCAGTTACCCAGGCAGGGGAACAGGTGACGTTGCTTTTGGGTGATATGCTGTCACTTTCAGGGTCCCTAAGGTCTGTCTTGGAGGTCCTGCGCCGAGTCCAGGAAATTGCTCGTGTCCATGAGAACCTGTTGATGATGAGACGGATTCAGAAACAGCTCAAGGGACGGAAGGCCCAAGTGCTGGCTCCAGGTGAGGCCTCTGTTTTGGTGGTCAAGCCCTCATTCTAGACCATCATGATGGGGCTATGACTAAACACAGATCAGACATAGAATAAAACCAGCAATTAATGCTACAATGTAAGGATCAGGCTAGAAACCAGGAGACCGTGAATTCTGGGACCTTAGACACAAAGCCAGCTGGGTATCCTTGGGCTGGTCCTTCTTTCTCAATCCTAGGAAGGAGAAGGTGGGCAAAGCATTTCTGAATTTTTGCCAAGAAAGTTGCAGGGACTTCTCCAGGCAGTTGCCAGAAGTCAACACTGGTTTGAAGGCACACACCCAAAAAAATCAATATCTTTACCAACTGATAAAGAAGAAACATGCTAATCCTTTTTTTAAACAAACAAGTCTGACTCAGTTGGGGGTGGGTGGTGGTATGAGGACTGTTTAAAGTACAGGCATACCAGGTAGGGAAACCTATCAGCCCAACCAGGCACGCAATCAACTGCACAAGCTTTTGACCTTCAGAGGGCTTTCAAGTGACCAGTGCACCAATGAACAAGGCATGTTGTTTCATAAATGTCTATCCAATGAAATGATGATTTAGAGAGGAGCAAAGTAAAGAATGGCCTCACTCTGTTACTATTAAGCAGGTGGAGAAGCCCAGTTGAGTCAAGTTCATCTTCACCTATTCACCCTAGGATCCCTCTCCCCCCCCCCCCCCCAAATCAACAGGGGAAAGCTGTTACAGAGACACCTTTGAAAGCTGAGCTAGACCTACGTGCTGCCACTGGTGGGAATAACTGCTCTGGATTTAGAGCTCCCACCAGAGTGTGGGGGGCTCCTTGATTCAGTTCAGGGGGTTGGGAAACTGCTACCTGCTCTTAGTTAATGTGCCAGTTGCAATATTACCTGCCAAACAGATGGGGGCTGGGAAATCCAATGAGTAGAAAATGCTATTTCGGATTAGTGGATAAATTTAGTAGTAATAAGGTGCTGGCTTGGACTTTTAGAAACAGAAAGTCTTGATACATGCAGCTCTTAAGGGTTCTTTTTGCCACCCTTCTCTCCTTGCAGCTGAGGAGTCTAAAGTAAATCTCTTTGACATGTTAGGAATCCAGTTATCACTTGGAAATGCTTCCTCAGAGTATTTTTTGAAGTCAGCAACTCAGTTCTGGAATTACGTGCCAGTGGCTTGCCTCAGCGATTAATCCCTCTGCCTTTCCCAGAGAAACCACTCCTGGAGTCCCGGATGGGCCTCAGATGGTTTCAGAGCTTCCTTAATAAGTTCCTGGGTTTCTGTTCTTTTTCCATGCAGGGCGTTGGTATCTCCAGGAAGGTTGGCTGATGGAGGTCCCCTCCAAGGGGAAGAAGATGCAGCGCAGGAGGTGTTTCCTTTTCTCTGATATCTTGTTGTTAACCAAGCCTTGTCACTCGCTCCATCCTTGGAAGTCACACAAGTTTGCTTGCCAGGCCATTTACCCTCTCAGTCACTGCGTTGTGGAGAAGGTCTTTGGTCACACCCAGAGCCAAGGAGGGCTGCTCAGTGTAAGTGCTCTTCCCCCCCCACCCAGGTTCTGCCAATGGGCTGGCTCCTCTCCCTTGAAACCCATGGCTGGGTAATATGGGAGGCACAACTACGGCTAATGCTAAGAAGGGGCAGCAGGCATCGATGACTCTGTAGCCAGGGACTTTGGAGTGGATGAACTGGAAAGTCTTTTCTTTTGGCCACACAGCGTTTCCTGTCCTTCCTTCTCTCTTTTCAGCTCTCTTTCCCACAAAAAAAAATACTGTTAATGTCTTGCGATCAGGACGACTTTGCCAAATGGCACCAGAATCTGGTGGTGGCTATCAGGTAGGCTACATCCCTCCTACTTTTTATCTAAAGTGCTCAGAATAATATTTAAGGAATCATTTATCACAACCCAGCAGGGGTTAATTAGGCTGAGGCAGCGACCGCATTGTAAGTATCACAGTGCAGCTGGGGCTTCTGTGAGTCTGGGGCTTCCCTGATCAACTGGGGCTTCCACTACAGCCACTGACTCAATTTCTGCCCATAATGATCTCTGGCTGAGCAGACCCAGAGACAGTGCTTTGGTGAATAGACTTATTGAAGTTCCAGCTGATGCAGACCTTCATCACGGTCATGCGATATTGGGACCTGGGCATTTGGCATCCCATTTACATTTACAGCCAATTGCCAAGCCCCCCGCGATCATGTGATCATCATTTGCAGTGTTTCTTGCTGGCTTTGCCACAAAATCAGTGGAGAGGCTGGCAGGGAAGCTTGCAAGTTGCAGCCGATTGTCAGAGGACTCCCTCTGATTTCTGGCTGAAAAAGATCCATGCCAAAATCCGTGCAGCATTTTCAGCTTCAGAGGCTGAGGCCTTGCACATCTTCCCTACATCTCTTGCAATTTCTTGCTGGCTTCCCCAGTGACTTGATTGTGGAAGCTGGCAGGAAGTTGCCTCACTAATAATTGCATCTGGGACTGCCTAGATTGTCATCGCAAAGCAAAGTAAGTGCACTCTATGACTTAGTGATGGAAATTCTGGTCTCAGTGATGGCCGTGGAAAGATTGTTTCTCTCTTGTTACAGAGAGCTTCAAGTCTGTGGCAGTCCACCTGCTCAAAAGGCTGAGTGAGCCAGCTGGACTCTGCAGGAAACAAGCCTGATGCAATCTGCCAACCTGCAGACATTAGTGCTACCCTCCTTTGGACAACGGCTCTGTCCTTGGTTTGGTTCCCTGTTCCTTCCATCCAGAGAAGCAGAATGCTCAGAGGCTGCTGCCTCCAGAACAGCCACACTCATTGAGCCTACAGACAGGGAGCCCCCTTGCCATGGGGTAGCCTTCTCAGCAACTCTCATATGGCACCGCGGGATGGATTCTACACAAACTATTTTTCATACCCACTAGATCTTGCACAACGGGATATGTAAAAATCTTTTTTTCTTTTAATGGCTATGAATGGTGGTAGTTTTTCCTTGTGAATTCTATTGCGAGATTAGTTTTGCCTCCCAAGACATGAAAGCTTTTGGGCTGGAACTTGGGTTTTAAAAACACAGGCAGGTCCTTGAGATTGCATGCTTGGGAGCCACTCTATAATCCAATTCCACCAGTACAACTAGGGCAGACAAATTGCTGCTTTAGGCATTTTCAAATTCTGCAGCATGATTTCTATGCAGCCAGAACCCCGAATGTAGACACGTAATCCTATTCTCAACAGATATTAATAACACTGATCAATTTTGAATCTTTGTTGCTAATAGTGGAATGTGAGTGGGGAGATCTTCCCGTTCCTCAAATTTCACATAATGGATTCTATTTTTTGGGAAGGAGCAGTTTGTGGTGGCTTTTTGACAACTTCATTACAATTTATTGTAGCAAAACAATTTCTACAAATTTTTAAGTTTGTCAATTGCACCTAAAATGAGTGGATGCAAATCATGTAATACTTATTTTTCAAATGCATCTTATTCTGCAATGTGTAGGTTGGGACTGCCTGCAGCAATACCAAAAACTGCTGGGGGATGGGTAGGGAAAACACAATTCTATGACTGTCCAAGGAATAAAGGTTTTCTGAATATATTTTTACTCTAAAATGTTGCAGTATGGAAAACTATGCTTTCCTAAATGGATACTTGCTTTAAGAAATGCTACAGATGACTTAAAGAGAGTCTAATATAATCATTTGTAGGTTACTGTACTTCTTAAGAAGAAATAATACGAGGAAATAGCCAAGAAGAAATCTAACATTAAATTCAGCAGATTTTAGAACTTGTTGCATTTTCCACAGCAGTTGCTATTTGTCACAGCAACATGTGGAGGACAGCAGACAGGCATCCTAAATGGTTTGTGTGTGTCTATGTACACATGTGCAACTCTAGGGAGGAATCCTGGAACTACAGAGAAACTTGAGGGAAATCACAGAACATCTTCTGGTTCAATAGGAGAGTCAGCACTGACTTTATTAGAGAGGTGACAAAGTACCAAAGGTATGAAATACCAAAAGCTTGATAGCATCCAAGAAAAATTGTTTGAGAAACAGATGACCTGGAAAAAATTCACAGCTTGTTCTTCAAACAACAGTACCATAGGATCTGGTAAAGGTAACCAATGTGACCCAATTCTCAAAAACTCTTTGACCAAGTCCTCATCAAAGGATCTTTTAAACTTCATGATAAGTGAGCTAAGATGACCAGTCCTTTTATGAATTAACTCATTTAAAAACAAAGCATAGAAATCAGGAGTGTTAGGACAGGTGTTTTTTGTCTTAAGGAAAAAGCTATTCTGATTGTGAAACATTGAAGTGATTCTGAAGAGCTTGAGAAGGACCTCTTAAAAGGTGGCAAAAGGCAGCCAGCACACAGCATTCATTGCCACACATGAAACTCCACTCCACGCACACCTGAACTGCTTAAAGCACCTTGTATTAAAGCAGGACTGTCAAACTCCCAGCCTGTGGGCTGAAGGCATCACAGGCTAGCCAGGCCCATACCTTGTTTAGCAAAGCGGGGAAAAGTCCGATTCATCACGTGGCACTGCAAGTTTGACACCCCTGTATTAAAGCATTCACAACTGGCTGAATTGACTCTGAATGGCACCAGGAGGAAAATCAGGAATTGATGACCCAATAAACTGAATTGTTTTATATTCCCTGGCCATAGCAGGAAAATAAAATCATCCAGGTGGGTTTATAAAAATCATTCCAACATCATGCTGTAATTTAGCATCTGCCTCTGTAACATAGCATACCAAAAGATACATACTTTTCTTACATACCTCTGCTTTTCATCACGCCTGCTCAGCAAGCTTAGAATTGAGTATAGCTATTTGTTTGCTTAATAAACACTTTGTATCTTCCAAGCTATTTGTTCTTTTGGGAGAGCCAGGCTGGTCACAATAACACTTAACCAAGAGGCAAATAACTTAACTGAAATATGTGATGCACACAGGAGAAAGAAATCCTCCACAAAGACACCAATACTCTGTAGTGTTGGAAGAAATATCCATCTGGTTCAGTTCCGAGCTGGGAGAAAGGCACTGGAGACAAAATGAAGGCTGGAGGCTGATTGAAAAGGGGGTCCACTTATTGATGAAGCACAACCACCAAGCACATGTTACTCTGACCACATGTAGTACAGAGTGAGGGGTTTTTATACCTTCTCTTGGGCTTTGCACTTGAATTTCCTTTTTCTGTGTAAGAACATGTATTCCATTGCCTTCTATGTATAAATCCCAGGAGTTTGTCTGAGCTAAACTTGGTTGAAGCTTGGCTGATGCAATGAAGGAGCTTGTTGGCCAATTCCTATTGTGTCCAAGGGCTAATCCTGCCTTTGTTCAGACCCTGCTGCAGGGAACTGCTACCTATCTCTATCTCTTAAGTGCTGTGGGCTATTTAAGGATGGTGGGGCCTGCTTTCCAAGAACATGCTTTCCCTACATTACTCATCCAGGGAAATATAATATTCTGCCTTTTTAATATTTCTCAAAATATTTCATTCCTCTAGGAGATGGATGGGTGCTAACTTTCTACAGTAGTGAAGGAAAAAAATCTGGTTCTCACAATGGATACCGGTATAATGGAGATGTGGCATGTGTGTAGAACCACTGTTCTTAGCAAAGACTTCCACCCCGGGCCTCTCCAGGCCCAGTTGCTGGGAGAGAAGCGCTGCCTCCTCTTCCTCTTCTCTCCCCCTATCCCGCCCGAGACAACAAGCAGGACGCCCCGAGAGAGGCCTTTATTCACCGGGGTGGGGTGGGTGGAGGAGGAGGAGGCGGCGGCTCTCGCGCCTCAGTCACACGGCCGTGCCCCGCTCCTCCCGGTAGCCCTTCAGCAGCTGATTGACCAGCGTCTTCTCGCCGTCCCGGCGGGGCAGTGGCAGTGGCGGCAGCGGGTTGCCCTTGTACTCGATCACCGCCCTCTCGGCTCGGTCCAGGTTGTCGTTCTTGGGAATCCGCACCATCCGCGTGTAGCCGCCCTGGTGGGGAGCGAAGCGGGGCGCCAGCACCTGGAAGAGCTTGTGCACCAGGTCCTTCTCCTGCAAGGCGGCGGCGGTCAGTCCCGCGCCTTCGGCCGCCAACCCCCCGGCCCTGGGTCCCCCCCCGCCCCGCCGCTCACCGTCAGCCAGAAGTCGGCCAGGCGCATGGCCTGCGGGTCCGCGTCGCCGCGCTTGGCGTGTTCGATCAACTGCGGGGCAAAAACGACACCGGAGGGGGGCAGGTGAGGGAGGGCGGGTCGCCGGGACGCCTCCCGCCCGTCTCCCCCCTACTCACGTGCTCGGCGTAGAAGCGCATCTCGTCGGCGCGGGCGCGCGTGGTCTCGATCCTCTCGTGGCGCACCAGTTTCGTCACGAGATTCCGCAGCAGGTCGAGGCGCGAGCGCGGCCCGAGCCCGATCCGCCGCCGCAGCCGCCCGTGGGAGATGCCGAGCGCCGCCGTCAACCTCATGGCCGGACCGCCGCCGGAAGCCGCCGCGGGCAGAGCGGAAGGGCGGCTTGAGGGGCGGGGCGACGGCGCGGGAGCCGAGCAACTGGGGGAGGGGGAGGGGCGATCGGCCTTTGGAAGGGCCCGTCCCGCCTTCTCCGCCTCGCCTGCCCCTCCGAGAGGGCTCGGGGGGGGGGGGGGGAGCGGGATGGCTGCCGGCAACAACGGGAGCAGGGGCTTCTCTTGCCGTCCCGCCCGGAGCTGTTTCGGGACGCCGCTCTGACCGAGGACAGTTTGGCCGGAGCCTCCGGGGAGGTCTTGAACCTCGCATCAGCTTCTGAATGCTCAAATCGGCCCGGCCCGTTCTGAACGTCGCCAGTGTTAAGCCTGGGTTCCCCAACCAGGGTTAGGTAGACAAGCTAAACAGAATGTGCAGCGTTAGTCAGTCTTGATTCCAAGCAGTAATCAGGGATCATCAAAGCCAGAGAGAGAGTGAGCGAGCAATCTGTAGCCTTGCTACTTTTATAGTGTTTTCATAACCACTCCTTTAATTGCTATTTCCCAGTTAAAGCTGTATACACTCTAACATACACTAACTATGATTCATAGTTATTATTTCACCTAAACCAGTTAGGGTAAACAATGTTATCCCGAACATTCTCCCCTTTTAGGTTACATAATAACTATGAATCATTTACATCTTTAGAAAATATTTTTCGCAACTCTCTTTAAACTTAGTTGCTTCTTGAGCTTTTGTAAATTGGTCTGCAATGTTTTCTTCTGACATGCAGTATTCCAATTTTATTAATTCATTTTTCACTGATTCTCTTACATTCAAATATCTTAAGTCAGTATGTTTTGATCTAGTTTTTACAGCAATACTAGTAGCTAACTTTATAGCTGCTTGGTTATCCTCGTATACCATAATGGAATCTTTTATAGTTATACCCATGTCTAACAATAACTGTTTGTAGAAAATCAAATCAGTGCATAATAATGACAGACATGAAAATTCTGCTTCCATCGTGGATAAACTAATATGCTGTTGTCTGATTGACCTCCACCCTATTAGTGTCTTACCAAATAATATAGCCATCCCAGATGTTGATTTTCTAGTGTTTATATCAGTTGCAAAACTTGCATCTGCATAAGCACTAAGACTCAAATCACCCTTTGGTTCTATATATAATGCATGGTTTATTGTTCCCTTAAGATATCTCAATATTCTTTTTAAGGATTTCCAATGACATTCTTTTGGATCTGAATTAAAACGTGCCAGCTGATTTACACTATAAGCAATATCTGGCCTTGACCAATTGCTTATATATGATAAGCTACCAATCAAATATTGATATATGGACTTATCAAATTTGGGACTTTGATCATTAGTTTGGCAAACTTCCTGACTCATTGGAGTCTTTGCCGGTTTACAAAGTTCCATCTTATAAGTTTTAATTAATTGGCAAATTTTATCTTCTTGAGATATCTTAAAACCATTATTTGTTTTATTAATTGTCAATCCTAGATACCTTTTAATTTCACCTAAATGCTTTATTTTTATCTTTTTGGCTAATAATGATATAATCTCATTAGCTTCATTATTAGTCTTAGTTATTAAAGCAATATCATCAGTAAATAATAATAATGATACCGTTCCATTATTTTCTCTTTTAAACACACACGGATCTGCTAATCCAGATTTAAAACCTATATTGTTTAACTCTTTCACAATATATTGGTTCCACTCAAACCAAGATTGTTTCAACCCATAAAGACTCTTTTTGAGTTTCCAACAATCATTACTATTTATTTTCTTTTCTTTTATACCAATTGGTTTTCTTAAATATATAGTGTGCTGCAATGGTGCATGTAGATAAGCAGTTTCTACATCTAAATGGTTAATGATATAGTTTTTCTTAGCTGCCCACACTAATGCTGCTCTTAAAGATGTAGCTTTAAGGCTTGGCGCAAAAACTTCATCGTAATCAGATGCAGTTTGATTAAATCCTTGAGCTACTAACCTAGCTTTATGGGTAACAGTCCCATCATTTCCAGTTTTTACTTTAAATATCCATTTGCACCCAATGGATTTTTCTCCTGGAGGTAATTTGGCATCTTCATACACTTTCATTACCTTTAATGAAGTTAGTTCTTTTTCCATTGCCTTTTGCCAATTCTCCTGATCCTTAGCAGGATACATCCTAATTTCATCTACACTAGTTGGAACTTTAGTTACTTGGCAAACTATACTTGCTTGATACCTATCAGGTGGTCTAGTTACACGTGTAGTACGTCTAGGTATTATAGGACTTACAGGTGGACTTTCCTCTATTAATTGTTCTTGATCATGTAACTCTTCCTGATCAACTATTTCCTCTTGTTCTGGTCCTATTTGCTCTTCGTGGACTTCTTCTTTAATTGGACTCTTCTTATAGCTAATCTCATCTTTCTGCCTTTTGTAGGGTTCAATAAATACTTCATTATTTAAATCTTGCTCTAATCTATTCCATCCTACATGTTCTAGGAATTTTGCACTAGCACTAGTGTAAACTCTAGATGTACCTGGTTCCCAGAATCTATAAGATCTATGATTAGATGTATAACCTACAAAAATCAATCTTTTAGCTCTATGCTGTCCTTTGTATCTAAGTTGTGTAGGGATATGCACCCATGCTGGTGCTCCAAATGTGTGCATGTAACTTAAATCAGGTTTTGTACCATGCCACAGTGTGAATGGTAATTCACCTGTTGTTGAATTAACAACATTATTTAATATATAATTACCACACATTATTGCTTCTCCCCATAAATTGTCAGGTAATCCTGAATCAGACATCATAGTTTGTGCCATTGATTGTAATGTTTGGCCTCTTCTCTCTATAAAGGCATTATGTTGTGGCCTATATGGTGCAGACATTTTATGTTGAATACTTAACATTCTAAGTCTGTTTTTAAATTTATTATTTGTAAATTCTGTACCATTATCTGTGATGAGAGTTACTAATTTCTTTTTGGTTTTTCTTTCAGCAAATTTTAGCCAATTAAATAGATTTTGATATGTTTCAGTTTTGCTCTTCATTAAATAGCAAAACCCATATCTAGAATAGTGATCCATTATACTTAGTATGTAGCGAGCTCCTCCTACACTTGGTTTTTTCGGACCTATTAAATCTGCAAATACTATTTCTAAAGGCTCTTTAGTAGTAAATCCATCAACTCTATTAGCCGGTATGACCCTGCTCTTATTTTGATTACAGGCATTACATTGCAAATACTTATTACAAGATTTCAAACTTATTCCCTTAGACAATTCAACAGTTTTCTTAAGCATTTTAAAATTTAAATGCCCTAGCCTTCGATGTAACAAGTGAATACATTCGTCATGAGGTTTCTTATTTTCATAAATTGTGTTAGCCACCTTTAAACCATCATCATTTAACACATATAATCCACCTCTTAAAGATGCAGTAATTCTCTTATCTTCTTTTTCAATAATGCAGTTATCTCCCCTAAATGTAACTACATATCCTAGTTTAACCAAAATTCTAACTGAAATTAAATTAAACTTAAGTTGTGGTACATATAACATTTTTACATTCTCTTTTATAAAAGAACAATATGCTATACCTTCACCTTTAGCTTTCAGTTTCCAGCCATTGGCTAACGATATCTGCTGTGTACTTTGGGACATTTTAATAAAATTTTTGTTATCATTTGTTATACAATGGGATGCCCCACTGTCAACCACCCATAAATTATTTTTTACAGCTCCGTTAGTATACATGGCTAACTCTAAATTTTTATTTAGCTTTTGATGTTTTCTAGTATTCTGGCCAGCGTTCTGGCGCTTTGCCTTTTTACAAAATCTTGCCAAATGTCCTCTTCCTCCACAATTAAAACACTTTTTAATTGCGTATGCAGTAGGAGATTCATTATCTTCTTTTTGAGGTTGCTCCCTCCTTAATTCATCTCTTTCATGCCTTCTTCTGGCCTCTTCGATCAATCTGCCAGTTATATCTGTTAAAGTTAAATTTTCCTTTGGCAAAATTTCAAGTGAAGTTACGTAGTTATCATAACTTTCATCAAGGGAAGATAGAATTATATAAACTTGATGTTGTTCAGAGAATATAAGCTCTTTCTCGTGTAATTCTTGGAAAATGCTTTGCATAGTTTTTAAATGACTCAGCATATCACCATTTGTTTGGAGATGTGTCCTGAAAAGCTTCCGTGTTAGATTTATGTGAGCACCAACATTATCTCGGACATAAATTCTCTTCAGCTTCTGCCAACACCCAAAAGCCGTTTTCTCTCCGTGGATATAAACAAGCTGTTGATCAGTTAAGGTTAACGCAATTATGCAAATGGCTTGTTGATTTTTATGCTTAAATTCTTCTATCTTTAGTCTGTCTTCCTCATCCTCTGGATCCCATTCTTCTACATTTGGTGGATTTTCAATTATGTTCCACAGACCTTCACTTCGTAGAAGTAGACTACATTTTGTAGACCATGATACATAGTTTGTTCCATCCAGCTTGGATATAAGGGACAAACTTTGTATATTGACTTGAGCCATGTTTTCTTATATGGATATAAAAATATAATTAATAAAACACAGCTGTCTGTTTACTGTAATGTATAACAATACAAACTCTCACTTTATACATTGATCTGTTTAACCTAGTTAAACTGACTTTGCAGCCTCTGGGCCCATAACCAGTGTTAAGCCTGGGTTCCCCAACCAGGGTTAGGTAGACAAGCTAAACAGAATGTGCAGGGTTAGTCAGATAGGCACACAGATAAATGAGTGAGCTAAGTTTGTATGTTTATTAACATACAGTAAAAATAACAGATACGCTTGTGCTATCAAGAATATAGTTTATTCCATTATAAGTTAATAGCATAGTCAAATAAAATCCAATATTCATTTACCATGTAGTCAGTCCATTCAGGGGTATTCAGTTAGCAAAGTCCATGTAGAATATCCTATGTCAGTTCACTTAAAAATCAGTCCTTTGTTGTCTCTCCCGTTCGAGCAATGCAGTCTTGATTCCAAGCAGTAATCAGGGATCATCAAAGCCAGAGAGAGAGAGAGCAAGCTGTAGCCTTGCTACTTTTATAGTGTTTTCATAACCACTCCTTTAATTGCTATTTCACAGTTAAAGCTGCATACACTCTAACATACACTAACTATGATTCATAGTTATTATTTCACCTAAAACAGTTAGGGTAAACAATGTTATCCCTAACAGCCTCAGTTTCCCTTGGGTGGAACGTGCCGCTTCTGCTTCTAAAACCTACAGAAATCTCAATAACCCATTTTTTGTCTTAGAATAACAAGGAGGAATTCTGTCACCATTTCATGCAGAAATTGAAATTTTTGGCATAATATTAAAAGCAGTAACAATGATTTTGGAGAAGAGTGAAAGGCTTATCTCCCCATATTAATGTATTGTTTAAAAATGTGTATTTGAAAATTTGGTAGAAGTATCAAAATCACATAAAATGTTTATTTAAAAATGTAAGCTCACATTTCACTGCTGGTACCTGCTGAATATTGGTGTTTCAGATATATATATATATATATATTAAATTGGGAGCTGTTCATAAAGGTCAGGCACTCACACCGATGGGGGGAGGGGGAGGGGGAGGGCTGAGCATTTGGGCTTCTTGAACCTATCAGAATAATGTTTGTTTAACTATCTTCATAGTCTGTTGAAAACAAAGTATGTTGTTAGTTGCAAAGTCGTGTCCGACCCATCGCGACTCCATGGACAAAGTTCCTTCAGGCCTTCCTGTCCTCTGCCATCCTCCAGAGTCCATGCCTACTGCTTCAGTGACTCCATCCAGCCCCCTCATTCTCTGCCATCCCCTTCTTCTTTTGCCCTCAATCCTCCTTAGCATTTAGCTCTTCTCCAGTGAATCCTTCCTTCTCATGAAGTGGCTGAAGTCTTTGAGTTTCCTCTTCAGGTTCTGGCCTTCCAAAGAGCAGTCAGGGTTGATCTCCTCTAGGACTGACCACTTGGATCGCCTTGCAGTCCAAGGGACTCGCAGGAGTCGTCTCTCGCACCACAGTTCAAAGGCCTCCATTCTTTGGCTCTCAGCCTTTCTGCCATTAGAGTGGTATCATCTGCATATCTGAGGTTGCTGATATTTCTCCTGGCAATTTTAATTCCTCATGATGTGTTCTGTATATAAGTTAAATAGGCGGGGTAACAGTGTACAGCCTTGCTGGACTCCTTTCTCAACGTTGAACCGATCAGTGATTCCGTTTCCAGTTCTCACTGTTGCTTCTTAACCTGCATATAGCTTTCTCGAGACACAAATAAGATGGTTTGGTACTCCCACCTCTTTAAGGATTTGGCACAATTTGTTGTGATCCACACAATCAAAGGCTTTAGCATAGTCAATGAAGGGGAAGTAGATGTTTTTCTGGAACTCCCTAGATTTCTCCATGATCCATCGTATGTTGGCAATTTGATCTCTAGTTCCTCTTCCTTTTCGAAACCTGCCTGTACTTCTGGTAGTTCTCGATCCACATACTGCTGGAGTCTAAGTTGTAGGATTTTAAGCATAACTTTACTAGCATGTGAAATGGTGTGATAATTTGAACATTTTTTGGTATTGCCTTTCTTTGGAATTGGAATGTAAACTGACTTTTTCCAATCCTGTGGCCACTATTGATCTTCCAAATTTGCTGGCAAATTTTATTGCATCGTCTTTTAAGATTTTCAATAACTCAACTGGAATACTGTCACATCCACTAGCTTTGTTGTTGCTCAGATTTCTTAATGCCCATTTCACTTCACATTCTAGGATGTCTGGGTCGAGGTCAGTGACCACCCCATCATGGTTATCAGGGACATTAACCTTGTTCTTGTATAGTTCTTCTATGTAATTTTGCCACCTCTTCTTAATCTCTTCTGCCTCTGTTAGGTCCCTGCCATTTTGGTCTTTTATCATGCCCAGCTTTGGATGAAACGTTCCCTTCATATCTCCAATTTTCTTGAAGAGATCTCTGGGCCTCCTTATTCCATTGTTTTCTTCTACTTCTTTGCATTGTTCATTTAAGAAAGTATTCTTATCTCTTCAAGCTATTCTCTGGAATTCTGCATTCAATTGGGTGTATCTTTCTCCCTTGTCTTTTGCTTCCCTTCTTTCCTCAGTTATTTGCAAAGCTATTTGCAAAGCAGCCATTTTGCTTTCTTGCAGTTCTTTTTCTTTGGGCTGGTTTTAGTTGCTACCTCTTGTACAATGTTCCAAACCTCCGTCCATAGTTCTTCCGGCACTCTGTCCATCAGATCTAATTCCTTAAATCTATTTGTCACCTCTACTGTATATTCCTCAAGGATATTATTTAGTTCATACCTGTGTGCCCTATGCTTTTCCCTACTTTCTTCAATTGAAGCCTACATTTTGCAATGAGCAGCTCATGATCTGAGTCACTGTCAGCACCTGGTCTTGTTTTTACTGATTGTGGAGAGCTTCTCTATCTTTGGCACACAATCAATCTGATTTCTGTGTTGATCGTCTGGTGATGTTGAAATGTAGAGCCGTCTCTTGGATTGTTGGAAAAGAGTGTTTGCTATGACCATCATATTATCTTGACAAAATTCTATTAGCCTGTGCCCTGCTTCATTTTGTACTCCAAGGCCAAACTTATTCCAGTTATCTTACTTTAGCATTCCAATCCCCCATGATGATAAGGACATCATTTTTTTGGTATTCTATAAGGTGCTGTAGGGCTTCAGAGAACCGGTCAATTTTATCCTCTTCAGCACCAGTGGCTGGGGCATAGACTTGGACTACCGTGATATTGGTTTGCCTTAGATTTGAATTGACATCATTCTGTCATTTTGGGGATTGTATCCCAGGATTGTTTTTCCTACTCTTTTATTGACTATGAACGCTACTCCATTTCTTCTGAGGGATTCTCTCCCGCAGTAGTATACCTGATGGTCATCTGAATTAAATTCACCCATTTCTGTCCATTTTAGTTCACCGATTCCTAAGATGTCAATATTCAGTCTTGTCATCTTGTTTGACCACATCCAGCTTGCCTTGATTCACAGATCTCACATTCCAGGTTCCTATGGAGAACAGATCTTTACAACATCAGACTTTCTTTTCATCACCAGGTGCATCCATAGCTGAGCGTCCTTTCGGCTTTGGCCCAGTCACTCTCTGTTGTAAACTGTCTGTCTTGGGTAGCCCTACATGGCATAGCTCATAGCTTCATTGAGTTACACAAGCCCCTGCACCACGACAAGGCAGTAATCCACGAAGGGGAGAACAAAGTATAATAGTTGTTTAAATCACTGCCTCAGGCTTATTTATTAATCATAATGTATTAATGCAGTAAGCATTGTTCAGTTTAGGAAGTGTTATGTTTAAATGTGGTTGAGATGCTCATTTTATTTAGTAATTAATTCTTTTAGAATACCCGCATACATCCCTACTCTTGCCATTTAGTCTCTAATCCTGGTGAATTAATAGATTTCAAAAAGATTTATTTCTCAGTCTCGTTCTTTAGTACCTTAATGGTTTTTATGTTGACATTTGCTTTAACATTCTTTCTAGTATTAAAAATGTTCTTGAACTTCATGTTCATCCCACCTAGAAGTCCAATTATCTCAGTTTGTCTGAGTGAATGTTCTTCACTGTGTGCAAATGTGTGACTTGTTTCTCAAAGGGGATATGTAAAACCTTGGAGTTTCAGAAATATTTCCTTCAATGATACTGTTTACTTAAAATGTCTTTCATATACAATAATGTAATATAATAATGATTACATTCCCAAATTGCAGTTCACCTGTAGATGTTCTCTGGGTATCCCCAATCAGCGGAAGATGTTTAGGATTGAAATAGACTCAAGAATACTCTCAAGAGTAGGAAGAACATAGATCTCAAAGAGGATGTAGCTGAGGGAAGGAGATTCCCTTGGTTGCAGCAAGGGTTGGCTTCCTTTGGCCCTCGGCTGATGGGCCCTCAGTGGGAATGTTGCAGTATGAAGGCACACCTCTTGTAGGCAGCATAGAGCAGGAGCATGGCACGCAGCATTTGACGGCATATAGCCATGGCCATGCGCACTTGGGGCTCCCTGAGCCCTCGGGGCCAGTGCTGGTGGGCGCTTATGACTTGACAGAAGGCTGAATGCTCGGATACCCTGAGGGAGCCACTCCAGCGTGGGGGCTGTACTGTCACAAGTTGTCCAAATACTGAATCAATCCCTGTGAGACGCACGGCCAGGGGTTTCCGCACAGACCCATTATGCCCTCTTGTCTCCCCAGCTGCTCCCAGGGGCTGCGGCTGCCCTGCTCCCATCTTTGCACGAGGCTCCAGGACCAGGCTCAGGCCCTGGAAACAAAGCTGCACTTCTAAATCTGCAGCAGCAGGGCTCCGCCTTCCTCGAAAGAGAGGCTTGGAAGCCCCCGGCCTGGGGAAGGTGCCCCTCAGCCATTGCAGAGATTCATCTAGTGGAGACCAAGGTGCCCACAGCTGGTAACCCCCATCCATGGTCAAGGCCACGGAGTAGCCCTTGCCCCGTGTTACCCCTTACGCTCGGGGCATCTTTATACTACTTGGTGCCCTTGGCAACTCTTTCTGAGCATGGACAGCTTAGAACTTTATGACTGATTCAACATTCCGGAAGCACCTAGGCCAGCTTTTGTTCTGTACTGCCAATGGCACAGATGCCTGATTAGAAACTTAAGAACACTGTTGAAATTGTAAATCTTTAACCAAAGTACTGTGGGCAAACTGAAAATATTCTGCTGTAAAGATATAAAAGACAGGGACAAAAGCTTCCTTTTGAAGAAGAAAATGGCCGGCAGCCTTTTTTTTTTGATAGCTAGGACTTCCGGGCTTAGGGATTGGGGGTTAGGATGTGGTTGTGGGTGAGGGTTAGGGTTAAGGGGAAGGGTTAGGGTTAGGGGGTTAAGGGCCTGTCACATTGGCCGACGGATGCAAAACGTATGTAAAAAGGATACAGCGGATGAGAAAATGTTCCATCCGTTGTTATCCGCTCTCAACAGTGCCCCAAATTTGCATAAGCAGAGCGGACAACAACGGAAAGGAACGGACAGGGGGAGGACGTAGCCAGGATGTAAAGCGGATGCTCCACAGAAGCCTAGCAGATGGAAGTGGATGGCACATCTGCAGGGCTTCCGGGGGAGCATAGCGAAGCGGCCGCGCAGCGGAAGGAACGGATGCAGAGCGGATGCCGAGCGGATGAAGCGGATGCCGAGCGGAAGCCTAGCGGATGCCTAGTGGATGCAAAGCGTTCACTGTGCATGCGGGGAGGATGCATTGCGTCAGCCCCGTGGATATAAAGGGAAGCAGCTCGCAAGCAGGTCACCATTCAGAGGAAAGACCTGCTGCGAGACACAGCTCCAGCCAGCCAGCCAGCCAACAACCATGGGGAAGAAGAGAAAGCCTCTGCCATCTGCTGCCAGCCCTGGCAAGCGGGACAGGGCCACCATCCCACCCCCTGGCCCTGACTCTGCTTCTGCTGGGGCTTCTGCTGCTTGGGCTGACTCTTCTGGTGCTGGAGCTTCTGCTGGCGCTGCTCCTGGTGCTGGGGCTTCTGCTGGTGCTTACTCTGCTGGTGCTGCTCCTCGTGCTGGGACTTCTGCTGGTGCTTATCTGCTGGCGCTGCTCCTGGTGCTGGGGCTTCTGCTGGGGCTTACTCTGCTGGCTCTGCTCCTGGTGCTGGTGCTTCTGCTGGTGCTTACTCTGCTGGTGCTGCTCCTGGTGCCGGTGCTTCTGCTGGTGCTTACTCTGCTGGCGCTGCTCCTGTTCCTGCTGGTGCTCCTGGTCCTGCTGGTCCTGCTGGTGTTCCTGGTCCTGCTGGTGCTGCTGGTGCTTACTCTGCTGATGAAGATCCTGGTGCTGCTGGTGCTGCTGGTCCTGCTTTTGCTGCTACTATTGTTGCTGCTGCTGCTGCTGGTGGTTGTGTGGTGGAACAGCCCCTACAACCAGATGGGCCCTGCCAGAGGGAGAAAGAGGCATACGTGAGAACGAGAACGGGAGAGGAAGCAGTACTCCATCGAAGAGGAACATGAGGATGAGGTGCTGGAATGGCTGAGGGAGAACGAGTATTTTTGGTGGAAGGGACACAGGCTCTATCAAGACACCAAAAGGAAGCAGGCTGCTTGGAGAGAGAAGGCAGAGAGCCTGGGCTACACTTCAGAGGTGCTCCTCGGCTGGTGGAAGCACATGCACACCTGGTATGGGAAGCTGCACCTGAAGAAATCTGGCCAGGCCACGGTCAAGCTGACGGACCAAGAGACCTACGTGATGGCCAAGTGCAGCTTGTTGGAGGGTGAGATCCGCCACTGAGGAGCAGCCCCTCTGACAACCCTCTCTCTCAGGCAGCCCGCAGAGAGCCAGTCCTCTTCTGGCCAAGAGTCAGCTCCTGTGTCCAGGCCGGTATCTATGGAGCGTGCCACAACGGAGACACCCCCCCCGACAGCTGCACTCCCCGTGGCGGAGCGCATGGAGGACCCCCTGACGCAGTGGGAGCAAGGAGAGGGCACTTCCACCAGAAACCAACCCACATCCACCCCCAGCTCCACCTCCACAGAAAGCAGGCAGAGAGCCAGACCGGAGGGGCAGAGACACACTGTCCTGCTGGAGATCAGGGACACCATCAGAAGCAACGTAGATCTCCTCTCTCAGCTGGTACACACCGACGTCCCATCCTCCAACCGCAAGCCCTTCCTCACCTACGTCAACCAGACCCTCATGAACATGTCCGAATCACAGTACCAGGTGATCAAGGACAGGATCACCGGTCTTCTTCACAACCCTCCAGACCCAGCTGAACCTGCTCTCACCCAGTCCAGGTCTGCTCCTCCACCCCAGGTGATGTCCCTGCCCTTCCAAGGCTTTCCACCGGTCCTCACCTACCAAGGCTACGGCTATCAGGAGCTCCAGCAGCACAGGCAGCCCTTCCCAGTCCAGGCACAGGTACATCGTATGCCACCGATGCCACTGATGCCACCGATGCCACTGCCACAGATGCCACCCATGCCACAGATGCCACCCACGCCTCACCTCGCTCACCTGCAGACCAGACAGCCCCACTACACTCCTCCTTCCTCCACTCCACATGAAAAATGGACGTAGTGAGTACAGAATGGAAGCATCGCATTAACCAAGGGATGGCAAGTGTTTCTCTCCATTCTACATCCTCCTTCCATCCATTGGTGCTGTGTGACAGGAGCTTTAGGGGTTAGGTTAGGGTTAGGGGTTAGGGTTAGGGTTAGGGGTTAGGGGTTAGGGTTAGGGTTGGGTTGGGGTTAGGGTTTGGTTAGGGTTAGGGTTAGGGTTAGGGTTAGGGTTAGGGTTAGGGTTAGGGTTAGGGTTAGGGTTAGGGTTAGGGTTAGGGTTAGGGTTAGGGTTAGGGTTAGGGTAAGG
>BLBF01000079.1:2401525-2412191 GCA_015471245.1 Laticauda colubrina | reverse complement strand
TTGTAGTTGTGATAAGTGGACCCTGAGTTGGCTGGAGCTTTGCAGGCCACGTGCTTCCCATCTATGGCTCCAACAGTGTGGGGGAAGTTCCACTTCTGATACCACTGCTCTGCAACTTTCTTCCAGTCTTCTTCAGCGGAGGGGTACTGGAGGAGCTCCTCTAGGTATTCTTCGATGATGGCCTACACCACTTCTCTGACCACAATGCTGATGGTGTTGTGTGGCATCGTCCAGCTGTACTGCATGCTCCTGTACATGGTCCCGGAGGCCAGGTGGCGCAGAGTCAGTGCCACCTTGAGTCCAGGGTCCAGGCTGGGACAGAAGTTGGTGCTCTGCTTGGTCAACCTGGGTCTCAGATGCTCCACATCTTCATCAAACATGGCTGGCGGCATCCTCATGAAGTTCTGGAATGCACGAGGGTCTTTGTTCCTCAGCTCCACCATCAGCTTGTTATACAGTCCGTACTCTGCTCTTCTCACGATCCATCTTCGGACCCAGACACTTCTTGGACGCCTCCTTTTCTTCGCGTAGAACAGGTGAAAGAGCCTGTAGATGGCTTCGCACTGTTGTAGAACGATGGTGGCTATCAAAAGGAGTGTGTGATGATCCATGGTGGAGATGACTGGATGCTGTGGAAGAGCAAGAGCAAGATGAAGGCTGAAGAGGTCTGCACAGCAGGGCTGCTGGACTGAAAGTGAGATCCAGGTGATTTCCTCCCCCTTTTTTTGGAAATATAGGTTTTCCGCTAGGTGTCCTTCCGCATCCTCTAGACATCCTCCAGACATCTTAAATATCCAAGATACGTCCCCTATACGAAGGTTTTTTCCGTTTTAATGCTTTGTATGCGAGCTGCATCTGCTTTCATCCTTTCTATGTCCGTGCTACTAACGCTGCGTGTCCGTTCCGCATCTGTTTCGCTTCCTCCCTGTGTCCGTTTTCCGCTGGAGCAGATGTGAGTGCGTGGATGCGCAGCGGATGCCTAGCGGATATAGCGGATGCGTAACAGATGATGATGGACGTCTAATGAATGTTCCCCGTATGCGTAGCGGATGTAGAACGGACGCGTTGGATACATTTTCTGCTCAAAAAGTTTTGTGCAGCTCAAAACCTTTTGAGCGGATGAAATGTCAGTCGACGGATGCTGGACGGACTGAGAGGATGAAAAACAGACGCAGTGAGTACAGAACGGAAGCATCATGTTAACCAACAGATGGCAAGTGTTTCTCTCTGTTTTACTTCCTCTTTCCATCCATTGGTGCTGTGTGACAGGGGCTTACACAGCCAGGAGATGAAGAGACCATAAAAATTCCACAGTGAGATGTATCTGGGGAATCTCTGGAAAAAGTTCGTTCTAAAAAGGGGGTCTGGGGGAAATTAGTATGTCCTGGGAAACTGTGAGAAAGATGTTCCTACAGAAGAGGTGGGAGGGGAATTAACATACTGGCTTTTGTTTTTCTAAACACACATTGAGATAAGGGGAGGGGTTCTAAACTGTATCCCTGTATACCTGAGGGACCTCAGATGCTGCTTTGAACTCCTGCATGAATTGTCTCATCTCAATAAAGGATTCCTTTTGATACCTTTGGTTCTCAGAAGTTCATTCTTGCTAATTGAATGGGAGAAAGTTCTGTAGCCTGACATGAAGGCTTTGTCTGTATCCCAGGCTTGTTTGAGTGCTGGCTGATGTAATCTTCCCAGATGCCATGTGGTGAGATGGATTGAGGGCTAATCCTATCTGTTGTTATGTAGAATAGACTGGCTCAGGCCTTAATGGCCCATAGACAAAGTTTCTGCCTCTCTGAATTTCTGTTTCTTTTTAGGGAAAATATTCTGCCTTTTTAATATTTCCTAGGCTATTTCAATTTTCTAGGAGAGGGGTGGGTACTAACTTCCTTCCCTTTCTTTCTCCCTTCTCTCCCTCTTTATTTCTCCCTTCCCTCCCTCTTTCTTTTTTCTTTTTCTTTCTCCCTTCCCTCCCTTTCTTTCTTTCTCCCCTCCCTCCCTCTTCCTTCCTTTCTTTCTTTTTCTCCCTTCTCTTTCTTTCTCCCTTCCATCCCTCTCTCCTTCTTTTATTTCTTTCCTTTTCCATTTCCTCTCTCTCTCTCTCTTTCTTTCTTCTTTTTTCTCTTTATTTCTCCCTTCCCTCTTTTATTTTTTCTTTTTTTTTCTCCCCTTCCTTTCTTTTTCCCATCCCTCCCTCTTTCTTTCTCTCTGTGTCTCTCTTTCTTTTGGTGCACCCCTGTGCCCTATTTTGGGCCTAGTAAGCCTCCCTGCAGCCTCCTGGGAGCAAAAACGGGGCACAGGAGGGTTAGAAGGGAACTTGGAGGCCATCTAGTTTAACCCCCTGCTCCAGCAGGAAACTTTATATTGTCTGGATTATTTTGGTGTCTCTAACAGAGAGGAAAATTGCCAGAAAGGAGAAGGAGTTTACTAGGACAAGGCTGCCATGCAGAGGAAAGCAGAGATAGTCCTTGACTTATGATGACAATTGAGCCCAAAATTTTGTTTGCTAAGCAAGAGCATTATTCAGTGAGTGTGACCACATTTTGTTAAATCCATGACATCTCCTGGCTCTAACAGTCATGTGCAGGCTAGGTAAGAATATGTGAAGGCGTGTGTAATGTTCTAATGTACAGAAGTTATAGTTAATTGTGTGGCAAAAAGTGGACTCTGGGTATATTTTTCCAAATGCAGTAAGTGAGGTTGAATATGTAGTTTTAGAAGAGCTGTGAATGTGTGGCATGAATGTGCACGTATGTACACATACAGTATATATAGTACATAATGTATCTTTTTGTGTGCCTGTATGCACAATATACTATGTTATATGTATGTACACTTAAGGCATATATGCGTAGGATTAAATAGTGTATTTTGGATGTTCAGCAGTAGTAAGTAGACAGGGAAATTGTAGCACATTGAGGCCTTTGAGGTGAGAAGCTGAGCAAGACAACTCTTGATGTAAATGATGTCAAGTTTGCCACGCCCACCCAGTCACATGCCCACTAAGCTAGGCTTGTAGAACCAATAGTAAAAATTTTTGAATCCCATCACTGGTGAGGAGGGATTCCTTGGGGGAGGGAAGGAAAGCAAGGTGGAGTTCCTCCTCACCTTCCAAGTATCCACCTTTCCTTGTAAAGTTTTCTGCTCTGTGGGAACTATTTTGTATGGAACTTGGTAGGTTCCAAGTACTCCATTTTAATTGGCCGAAAAGGCCACTTAAGGATTGGTTCTCTAGGAACCAATCTGGGAAGCTGCCATATTGCGGGAAGAATTAAATAACTGTCATTGGCCACAATCCGGCAGGCTAGCCGCTATATAAAGGGCTGCCGCAGCTTGGGCTAGGTTCAGTTTCTTTACCTAATAGTTTGAAATGAAGAGTTGTTGTTTGGAACCCGGTCTCCTGCACTTCTTTCCAGATGGAACACTGGTGACAAGGATGGGATTGTCATAGCAGCAGAGACCGAAGCATGCGGCGATCTGAACTGAGCGAAAGAGATGGCTGGTAACAACGCACCGCCCGCACCCTTCAATCCAGATGTAGAGGATTGGGAATCGTATATCTATCGTTTTCTTATGTTCTTAGAAAGCAACGAGGTGGAAGAAATCTTGGATCAAAGGAAGAGGGCTGTCTTGCTTACACACTGTGGACCAGCCATATTCAAAATGGCAAAGGCGCTGGCAAAACCCAGAGATGTCCAGCAGATGACCTGGTCCGACCTGAACCGAATGCTCCAAACACACTATGCACCGGTGGTCTCAAATCTCATCAAATGACATGAATTTTACAAAAGGGACCAGAAAGAGGATGAAACCATTGCAGACTTTGTTGCAGTCTTGAGACACATTGGAGGGGCATGTGAGTTTCAAAACATGGACGAGGCTATGAGAGACTGTGTAGTCCTCGGCCTGAAAGACTCTAGCCTTCAGAGCAAACTACTCAACGGGTCGAATATAACCATGGCCAAGGCCATTGCTGAGACAACCGCCACCGAAGCAGTGAAAAAGTCAGCAGCCACCATGAGACAAATGAATGCAGTTCCCGACCTGCCGACCCAAACGAGGGAGAAGAAGGCAGAAGGAGGAAAGAAACAGCCCACAGTGACAACCCACCACGAGGACGTCGAAACCCAGAGTGACACCGAAGATGACGACGAAGATGTCCATAGACTCTATTCAGATAGAAAATGGCGCAAAAAGAGGAAGAATCAGCGGGAATTTCAATGTGCGGGCTGCGAAGGCAATCACCCGCAGACAGAATGCAGATTCCTCTACGCAATATGCCGGGCTTGTAATAAAAGGGGGCATATCGAAAGGGTCTGCTGCAACAAAAAGAGCCATAGTCCAAAAAGACGCGGCAGCACCCCCCCCAGACACGACGACAGACATGCCGGCAACTGATGGAACTGAAATAAAAGAACCAGTGATGGAGAAGAAACGCATCAAACAGTCACCATCAGTAATGCCAGGGCAGAAAACGGGAAGAAATTTCAGATAGAGGTGAGCATCGAGGGGAGATCCTGCTAGATGGAGGTCGACTCAGGGTCGTTCTTATCGATGGTATCCTGGAATACCATCCAGTGCCTAATTCCAAACATCAAGCAGAAAGAACTAAAGAAACAAAAACTCGTGCTAAAATACTACCAGGGAAATGAATCCTTGTAATTGGCCTTGGACATTTTTTAGTAGAATTTAAACAACATGCCGAAGTCTTGCCCCTAACTATCGTCGACCATGACCACCCTAGTCTGCTAGGAATTGAATGGTTTGTGCCTCTTGGAATCGGGATGACTGGTATCAACCACATTGTTACTACCAACTGGGAGGAGAACCTACTCCACGAATTCCAAGATGTATTCATCGGGACTCTAGGCAAGTACCAGGGGACCCCAGTCTCATTTAGCCTAGACTCAAAAATATCCCCCATCCACTTAAAGGCCAGACGCGTTCCATTCGCGCTTAAACCAAAAATTGACGAACAGTTGAATAAGTTGATAGCACAAGGGGTTTTAGAACCAGTCGACCATGCCAAGTGCGCATCTGAACCGCTTGAAGACCAAAACAAGACTGAGCCGCGCAGGTCAACTAGAACTAGGAAAAGACCCACCTACCTGGGTGACTATGTCACCCACATTGGACTGAACTAAAGGGGGAGGGGTGTTCTGTATGGAACTTGGTAGGTTCCAATTACTTCATTCTGACTGGCCGAAAAGGCCACTTACAGATTGGTTTGTTAGGAACCAATCCGGGAAGCCGCGAAACAGCGGGAAGAATTAAATAACTGTCATTGGCCACAAGCCGGCAGGCTAGCCGCTTTATAAAGAGCTGCCGTGACTTGGGTTATGGAACTTGGTATGTTCCGTTTCTTTACCTAGTGGTTTGAAATAAAGAGTTGTTGTTTGGAACCCGGTCTCCTGCACTTCTTTCCGGAACCCACTGCGCCGGCACTTCTTCTCGTTTTCTGCTTCTGCAAATAGCTCTCCAAGCTCCTTAAAATCCTTCCTCCAAGCTCCCCCCTTTCCTTCCCCACAGCCCACCATTTGGTGCAAGCTGGCTCCCAAGGAGAGGCTGCTGCATTTCCCATGTTCCCCTGTAACTGCTGGGGAGGATCTGCCTCCCAGGGTCTGGAGGGGAGGAAGAGGATCTGGACTCAGAGGGATCGTTTCTGGAGGGGCTACCTCCGAGGGCAGGAGGCCAGTGGCATCTCAAGGGTGATGGAGACCAGAGAGGCATCCAAGTAGCCTTCTTTTGAGATGCAGCACCTGAATCTGCCACTCTTACCTCCCCAGATTCCTTTTCTGGTGACTGCTGCATCCCTGTTTCTCTCTGCCCATGTAAGGCAAAAGCCCTATCAGGCTACAGAATGAACTTCTGAAAATGTATCAAAACATATCAAAAAGGAATCCTTTATTGAGATGAGACAATTCATGTAGGAGTTCAAAGCAGCGTCTGAGGTCTCTCAGGCATACAGGATATGTAAGGGAGTTTAGAACCCCTCCACTTATCTTGATGTGTATTTAGTAAAACAAAAGCCAATGTGTTAATTTTGTAAGAAATTATCTTTTTCACAGTTTCCCAGGGCATACCTAATTTTCCCCCACCCCCTTTTTAGAACAAACTTTTCCAGAGATTCCCAGGACAAATCTCACTGTGGAATTTTTATGATTTTCTCATCTCCTGGCTGTGCCTCTCAGAGGTGATAGTTCTTGCCATCTGGCTTTTCTCCCTCCATTGTATCATGTGTGGGTTATACAAATTTGATATAAGATTAAATATATTCAGATTACATCAAGAAAGGATTTCTTTATCAGCCTCCCCCCCTTTTTTCTTCTTCCACTGAAGAAATGACAGATACATGGATCTGACATCCTACCCTCCTTAAAAAACAGATAGGTCTACCTGGAAAAAACAAAAATCATGCATTACATTTGCAATTCAGGATGGTTTATCAGGATATTTTTGGTGGAATTTAAGGCTAGGTCACATCAGCCGACGGATGCAAAACATATGCAAAAAGGACACAGCAACAGGCAAATTTCCAGGGGTGGCTCCATCCGTTATTTTCTGCTCTCAAAAGTGGCCCAAATTTGCATAAACAGAATGGAAAAGAACGGAAAGGAACGGATGGGGAGAGGACGTAGCAGGGATGTAAAATGGATGTTCAACAGAAGCCTAGCAGATGGAAGCGAATGGAAGCGGATGACATGTTCGCAGGGCTTCCGGGGGAGAACAGCAAAGCGGACGCATAGCTGAATGGGCGGATGCGTAGCGGATGATGCAGATGCATCACGGACACCTAGATGCCTAGCGGATGCCTAGCGGATGCGTAGCAGATGCAAGGCGTTCACTGCGCATGCGGGGAGGATGCATTGTGTCAGCCCCGCGGATATAAAAGGAAGCAGCTCGCACGCGGCCAGCATTCAGTGGAAAGACCTGCTGCCAGAGACATTTTCAGAGAATGGGGAAGAAGAGGAAGCCTGTGCCTAATCCTGCCAGTCCAGGCAAGAAAGATAGAACCACCATCCCACCCCCTGGCCCTGACTCTGCTTCTGCTGGTGCTTCTGGTGCTGGTGCTTCTGCTGGTGCTTCTGCTGGTGCTGACTCTGCTGGTGCTGCTGGTGCTGCTGGTGTTGCTGGTGGTGTTCCTGCTACTGCTGCTGCTGCTGCTGCTGCTGCTGTGGACCAGCCCCAAGGCCCTCAAAACACCTGCTGATGAAGGCCCAGAAGGCCCTGCCAGAGGGAGGAAGAGGCAAGCGAAAGAAAAGAGAAAGAGGAAACAGTACCCCATTGCAGAGGACCATGAAGAGGAGGTGCTGGAATGGCTGAGGGAGAACGAGTATCTATGGAGGAAGGGCCACAGGCTGTATCATGACACCAAGCAAAAGCAGGCGGCTTGGAGAGAGAAGGCGGAGAGCCTGGGCTATACTGCGGATGTGCTCCTGGGTGGAGGAAGCACATGCACACCTGGTATGGCAAGCTGCACCTGAAGAAATCCAGGCAGGCCGCTGTCAAGCTCACGGACCGGGAGAACTACGTCATGGCAAAGTGCAGCTTCCTGCAGGGTGAGATCCACCACCGAGGAGCGGCCCCTCTGTCAACCCTCTCCCTCAGACAGCCCACAGACAGCCAGTCCTCTTCCGGCAAGGAGACAGCGACTGTGTCCAGGCAGGTGGCTTCGGAGCACCCCATGACAGAGACCCCTCCGATAGTTGCACCCCCCATACTGGAGGACGTGGAGGATTCCCTGTCTCAGATGGAGCAAGAGGAAGCGGTATCCACCAGAGACCAACCCACCCCCACCCCCAGCTCCACCTCCACAGAAAGCAGGCAGAGAGGCAGACCGGAGGAACAGAGCCACACTGTCCTCTTGGAGATCAGAGACACAATCAAAAACAGCGCAGACCTTCTCTCCCAGATGGTACACTTCAAGATTCCATCCTCAAACCGCAAGCCCTTCCTTACCTACGTGAGCCAGACCCTCATGGACATGCCCGAAGCCCAGTACCAGGTGATAAAAGAGAAGATCACAGCACTTCTGCACCACCCTCCAGGCCCAGCTGAAGCTGCTCCCATCTACTCCAGGTCTGCTCCTCCACCCCAGGCGATGTCACAGCCCTTCCACGGCTTTCAACAGCCCCTCTCCTACCAAGGCTACCACTACCAGGACTTCCCACAACAGAGGCAGCCCTTCCCGGTCCAGGCCCAGGTTCCTCGCATGCCACAGATGCCACAGATGCCTCACCTCACCCAGCTGCAGACCAGACAGCCCCACTACACTCCTCCTTCCTCCACCCCACAGCCAAGCCCGTCCTCAGAACATCTGTCATCGGTCTTGGGACTGACATCCCAGGTATGCAAAAAGGACACAGCGGTTCAGCGGACAGTGGACATGCAGGGAACACGCCTCAGACCAGCACTCCAGCCACAGCCACCTCCACAGTCCCTGGATCCTTTACACCTGAGACCATGGGCATGCCTCAGAGTGACTGAGAACTATGCTACTAAATATTGTGTGGATCCACGGTGAGTGCGTGAATCAAGGATATCTTTAATTTCAAAATGTTGTTCCCCATGTACCATGACAGGGTTGGAGGTGTGGGAGGTGGGGGGGGGGGTCTGAGGTTTGAAGTGATCTCTGGTTTGATCAAGATTCAGTGAAATACTGGATGAATCTGTCTAAGTGTTTTTGGAAGTTGAAACTCTACCATCACGGGGTTAATAATACTGGAGATGGGGAATAGGCCAATGAATTTTGATCCTAATTTCTTAATGATTTTAAGAATTTTGTGGACAAATATACATGGTCCCCAATCTTGAAAGGTTTAGGATCACAGTGTTTTTTGTCTGCTTATTTATGTACTGTCTCATTTGGGTTGGCCAGTGGCTCCTCGTCCCATTCTTTCTGATTCGATTGGGCCTCCAGCTCCTATTTCCACCAGGGTTTATGACTGACCCAGGTGAGGGTTACTCCTCTGGTTCTTCCGTCTCAGCTGTCTCTTTTTCCTACACCTATAGAGCACCGGGGCTTTGTGGAGTTTTTGTAGGCAGCTTCACTATCTTTGATGGGATGCACCGAATCAGTATCTGGCTGGGTAACTGTCAAGGTTTCTCCCCTGCATTCAGCTTCTCCTTGGTCTTGCTGTACTCAACCATTTTCCTTTCTTGCAGGGTCCTCTCGGTAGAGTGAAGGTTTTTTTAATTATTATTTCCTCTCCAGGCTGACCTCTATTGGTGATACTGCTTTATGTCAGGCTACAGAACTTTCTCCCATTCAATTAGCAAGAATGAACTTCTGAGAACCAAAGGTATCAAAAGGAATCCTTTATTGAGATGAGACAATTCATGTAGGAGTTCAAAGCAGCGTCTGAGGTCCCTCGGGCATACAGGGATACATAAGGGAGTTTAGAACCCCTTCCCTTATCTCAATGTGTATTTAGAGAAACAAAAGCCAGTATGTTAATTCCCCTCACACCCCTTCTGTAGGAACATCTTTCTCACAGTTTCCCAGGACATATCTAATTTCTCCCCCATCCCTTTTTTAGAACAAACTTTTTTCAGAGATTCCCCAGATACATCTCACTGTGGAATTTTTATGATCTTCTCATCTCCTGGCTGTGCCTCTCAGAGGTGATAGTTCTGGCCATCTGGCTTTTCTCCCTCCATTGTATCCTGTGTTGGTTATACAAATTCAATATAAGGTTAAATATATTCAGGTTACATCAAGAAAGGATTTCTTTATCACCCTCCTCCCCCTTTTCTTCTTCCACTGAAGAAATGACAAATACACGGATCAGACATTACAAAGTTAGCTAAGACCCCTGTTCCCTTGGAGTGTGACAACCAATAGGATACATTTCTTATACGGGAAACACGAAAGCCAGGGCCAACAAAGGTTATAAAACCCAGGCACTCTCAGAAACTCAGCCCTTCTTGATTTTCTCTTCTCATCTTATTATTAATCTCTTTCTTTTCACTCTGGAGCTCCAAGCCATGTGGTCCTGTCCACCGTTAAACCTTCCAAGTAGCCTCCATGTTTCCAGTGTGTTTTTCCCCACTTGGAACTGAACCCAAAAGGATATTTCTTTCAACAAAGGAAGGGAAGGAAGAAAGTGAGTAAGTAAGTAAATGTTGGTAAAAGTAAATGAAGAAATATCCTTCTTGGTTTAGTTCCAAGTGTGGAAAAAGACACTGGAAACATGGAGGCTGCTTGGAAAGATGGTTTCATGGTGGACAGGATCACATGGCTCCAAAATGAAAAGGATGATCACATGCTTCAAGATGTCGGGTCAAGGAAAAGAAGGATTGAGATGCTGAGAGACCCTTAGTTATATACCTTCTGCATCAGATTGGCTGTCAGATTCCTAAGGGTGGGGGTCTTAGCTAATTTGAAGGCTTTGTCTGGACCCCATGGCTTCACCTGACTGCTGGCTAATGCAGTCTTCCCAGGCCAGGTGGTAAGATGGGTAGAGGCCTTTGTTATGTAGAATTCTTTGGCCCAGGTCTTAATGGCCCACCCATTTGCAAAGGTTGGGGAGGGTGAGTTTCTGCCACTCTGAGTTTCTACTTCCCTTTTAGGGAAAATATTCTGCCTTTTTAATATTTCCTAGGATATTTCATTTTTCTAGGAGAGAGCCGGGTGCTGATTTCCTATGAAAGAAGAAAGAAA
>BLBF01000079.1:2351134-2364260 GCA_015471245.1 Laticauda colubrina | reverse complement strand
TTAGCAAAGTCCATGTAGAATATCCTATGTCAGTTCACTTACAAAATCAGTCCTTTGTTGTCTCTCCCGTTCGAGCAATGCAGTCTTGATTCCAAGCAGTAATCAGGGATCATCAAAGCCAGAGAGAGTGAGAGCAAGCCGTAGTCTTGCTACTTTTAAATGGTTTTCATAACCACTCCCACAATTGCTATTTCACAGTTAAAGCTGCATACACTCTAACATACACTAACTATGATTCATAGTTATTATTTCACCTAAAACAGTTAGGGTAAACAATGTTATCCCTAACAGCCTGTACCACCTTTCTGACCACTTTGCTGATGCTGTTGTGTGGCATCCTCCATGCATACTGCATGTTTCTGTATGTGGTTCCAGAGGCCAGGTGCCGCAGAGTCAGTGCCACCTTCAGTCCAGGGTCCAGGTTGGGACGGAAGTTGGTGCTAGGCTTGGTCAACCTGGGTCTCAGATGTTCTACAAGTTCATCAAACATGGCTGGTGGCATCCTCATGAAGTGATGGAATGCACGAGGGTCTTCATTCCTCAGCTCCACCATCAACTGGTCATTCAGTCCAAACTCCATTCTTCTCATGATCTATCGTCGGACCCACACAGCTCTTGGACGTCTCCTTCTTCGCCTCCTGTGTAAAACTTGATACAGTCTGAACAGGTTTTGGTTCTGGTGATGAATGAGCGCAACTATCATACGGACTGTGTCATCATCCATGGTTGAGAACAATTGATAATGTTGAAGACCAAGACCAAGGGTGATGAGGTCTGTACACCACGACTGCTGGACTCATACTGAGATCCAGATGATTTTCTCCCTCTTTTTATGGAAAATATCGGTTGTTATCTAGGTGTCCTTCTACATACTCTCGACATACTGCAGACATACTAAATATATGAGATACATCCCATATACAGTTTGTCCATTTTGAATACTTTATATATGAGATGCATACGCTTACATCCTTTCTATTTCCATGGTACTAACGCTATGTAGACGTTCCGTGTACCTTTTGTTTCCTCCCTCTTTGCGTTTTCAGCTGCAGCGGATGTGAGTTGAGGAGATGGCCAGAGGATGCAGAGAGGATACAGCAGATGTTTAACAGATGATAATGGACATAGAACGTTTGTTGCCCGTATATGTCACGGATGAACATCATACGCGACGGAAAGTTCATCCGTTCACAAAGTTTTGTGCAGCTCAAAACTTCTTGCGTGGATGAAATTGGAGTGGACAGATGCTCGATGGATAGAGCGTATGAAACACGTTTGCAGTGAGAACACAACGGATGAATAGCGTTTTCCAATGGATGACAAGCTTTTTTTAACGTTTTACATTCTCTGCATCCGTAAGTGCAGTGGGACCGGGCCTTTAGCTGGTTTACAATGTTCCATTTAAAAATTTTTTACAACTGGTTGATTTTATCTGCCTGTGAGATTTTGTGTCCTTCCCTAGTTTTATCTATATTTAAACCAAAATATTGTTTGATTTCTCCTAACTGTTTTATCTTAAATTTCTGTTTTAACAGTGAAATTATTTTATTAGCTTCTTGTTCAGTTTTGGTTATTAATGCTATGTCATCAGTAAACAATAGCAACAATGAAATTACACCATCGCTTTCTTTTTTAAACAAACATGGATCAGCCATGCCAGCTACAAAGCTTATCTTTGTTGAGATGCACTGGTTTCACTCATATCCTGATTGCTTCAAACCATAAAGACTCTTTTTCAATCTCCAGCAATCAATTGTATTGTCATCTTTTATACCTGAAGGTTTCTTCAAATATATAGTGTGTTGCAATGGTGCATGCCAGATGACCAGGTTGTAATTTAACATTTTTGTATACCTGCAACTTTTTAAAGGATTGCAGTTCCTTATCCATTGCTTCCTGCTAAGCAGCCTGATCCTTAGCAGGACAGAGTTTTAATTCATTATAGTTACAGCATTTGGAACTGTATTCACTTGTCATACAACACTACCCTATCTATCAGGTGGTTGTGTTACTCGGGTTGAATGTCTTGGTAATACAGGGCTTACTGGTGGATTCACCTGTTCCACCTGCTCCTGTTCTATCTCCTCCTTTGCCTGTTCTTCCTCTTTAATGGCTATTGATAGTTTAATTATCTCATCATTAGGGACTATTTTGGTGTCAATATTAACATTATTGCTGGATTCCTGTTCCAGTTTATTCCACCCAACGTGTTCGAGAAATTTAGCACTAGCACTACAGTAAACATGAGCTGTGCCTGGATCCCAAAATCTAAACTATCTATGGTTGGCCTCGTAACCTACGAAAAATAATTTCCTAGCTCTATGTTGCCCTTTCAGTCTTACTTGTGAGGGAATATGCACCCATGCTGGTGCTCCAAATATGTGTAGAAAACTTAAATTTGGTTTTCTGCCATGCCAATGAGTGAATGGCAATTCTCCAGTTGTTGTGTTAACTACATTGTTTAACACATGATTGCTGCACATTATGGCCTCACCCCACAATGTTTCAGGCAAACCTGAGTCAGTTACCATAGTTCAAGCCATGGCTTGTAACGGTTGCCCTCTTCGTTCTACAAATGAGTTATGTGGTGGTCTGTAAGGTGCAGAACGTTTATGCTCTACACCAGCCAATTTTCACATAGTTTAGAATCTATTGTTGATATCCTCAGTAACTAAAGTCATTACCCTATGTTTCATTTTTCTCTCTCCAAACCTTAGCCAATTAAAGAAATTTTGGAATGTTTCTGTTTTGTTTTTCATGAGATAACAAAAACCATACCATGGTCCATTATGCTCAAAACATAGCAGGCACCTCCCAAACTGGGTTTATCGGGAACAATTATGTCAGCAAACACAACCTCTAAATTTGGTCTTAAACCCATTATGTCTGTTTGCTGAAATAAGTCTGTTTGCTGGAATAACCTTGCTTTTTTCTTGGTTACAGGCATTATCGTTTAAATACTTGCTACAGGGTTTTAATTTTACTCCCTCTAATAATTCAACAGTTTGTTTCAGCATTTTGAAATTAATGTGTCCCAGACGTCTATGCATTAAAAGTATACATTTGTCATGTGGCTTAACACTGTTATAAACCGAGTTAGTCATCTTCAACTTGTCATCATGTATCACATATAAATCATTCTCTAAAGTAGCAGTAACACTTACTCTCTTTCTCTTTTATATAGTTATCTTCCCTAAATGTTACTACATAACCAAGATTAAGTAAAGCCCTTACTGATAGCAAATTAAATTTTAGTTTCGGTACATATAACATAATTAAATGCTTGTTGCTTATGAACAATATGCAGTACCTTCACCAGACGCTTTCATCTTCCATCCATTTGCCAATGATACATGTTGCTTACTCGTAGAAATCATTACAAACCTCTCTCTATTTTCGGGAATGCACTGCGATGCTCCACTATCAATTACCCACAAATCATGGTTTACAGTTGAATTGCTAGACATAGCCAAACTAACATTCTTTTTGGCCTTCTGGTGATTACCAGTATTTTCTCATTTGCCCTTCTTACAGAATCTAGCTATATGTCCCTTAGCCCCACAAGAAAAACATTTCCTAACAGTATAGGCAGTTGAAGCCAAATCCTCTTCTTGTGGTTGTTCCTTCCCCAGTTGGTCCCTACCCAGTCATCTTCTTGTTTCTTCAAAAAACCTTCCAGTTATCTCAATGTCAGTTCATCTTTGGTCAGGACTTCCAATGAAGGTACGTAATCATCATAACTTTCATCCAATGAGGAAAGAATGATGTAAACTTGATGCAGCTCTGAAAAAATCAGCTCCTTTTTATGTAGCTCTTGAAAAGTTCTTTTCATGAAGTTCAAATGAGCTAACATATTTCCACCTTTCAGAAGACATGCTCTAAACATTTTACATGTAAGGTGTATGTGTGCACCTGCACTGTTACAAACATAAATCCTCTTCAAATTCTCCCAACACCTAGCAGCAGACTTTTCTCCACAAATATGGACTAGCTGCTGGTCACTCAGTGTTAGTCCAATTATACAAAGAGCTTGTTCATTGTTCCGTTTAAAGTCAGCTAATTTCTTGGCATCATCCTTATTTTCTGGATCCCAAGAATTTACATCCAGTGGATCTTAAACTGCAGCCTATAACTCTTCTCTACGCAGAAGTTGACAGCACTTCATAGACCAGGAAACAGTTTGTTCCATCCAACCGGGTTATCAGTGATAGACTTGTTGAAGTGTCTTGTGCCATCTTTACCAGGATAGTAAACCACAATTAAACAGTAAACAGCTGTCTGTACACAGTTCTGTGCATTCACACCAACTCTCAATTATGACCTGAGCCCATAACCAGTGTTGAGATAATTACCCGTTAGGAGTATGAATGCACACAGGGAGACGTGGTGAGGAATAACACACACTCAGCACAGATACACCGAACAGTAAAATGTAGGTTTTATTTCCAGAAAACGGTTAATCAATGTCCAACAAACGGTCCAAGTGATACACGGTTATAGCAGTCAGTTTTCAGTCCAGGGATAATCCAATAACAAAGGCTAGTATCAAAAACAGTTCAGTAATAGACTCACATCAATCCAAGAATAACGATGATCAGCAAAGGTCAATAGGAAAATGCAGAAACCAAAAACAGCAAACATCAGAACATCAAACAACTAGCAACACTCTCTGGGAAACCTAATTTCTGGCTCCATCTTATGGCCATTTGAGGAACCACACCCAATAACAATTTTAGCATTCCCTTAAAGAGACAGTATTGAAATGTCTATCCTGGTTTATATATTTCCAACCCAACTGTTAGGTGACTCACATTCCTAACAGCATGTGCAGGTAAGGGGCAGGGTGGGGGTGTTGTACGTGCATGGGTGGGGGGGGGGCGGGTTAGGGTTAATGTGCACTTTCGGCACACCACAACAAAAACAGTGTCCTAGGTCATTTCTTACTCTATTCAGATTATCAGATATTTGTGAAATTGCCTCTCTGAATGACTCATCCATTTTCCAATGACTGGAGTGGTTTTCATAACAGTTTGAGAACATCATTGATTCATAAAAGTCAACTGGTGAATAACTGAACTGTTGTAAGTTGAGGGTTACCTGTCGATATTTTCTAAGCTGCCTCTCACAGAATCACAGCAACAAAGGGTTGGAAGGGACATTGGAGGTCTTCTAATCCAACACCCTGCTCAAGGTCAAATGATTGTCCACTCTATTGTTGAAAATCTCCAGTAACAGAGCACCTAAAAGCCCAGGAGGCAAGCTACTCCATTGATTAATTGCTCTCAGAAAATTTCTCCTTACTTCTTGTCCTGTTCTTTGGTGCCATAGAAAATAAGTCAATTCCCTCTCCTTTGTCACCGATAGTTACTGGAAGACAGCTATCATGTCCCCCCCATCCTTCTCTTCGATAACCGAGACATACCTAGGTCCTTTGCCCATTCTCCAAACTACTCAAACTTTCAACTACCGGTTCTCCAGAAGTGGTCAGACCCTCCTGAATACCAGCTCTGCTTGGGAGCCACAGGAAATTAGCTTTAAAGTTTTGGGATGTAGAGATCTTTGATCTTCACTGAGAGTCACCCTTAAAAAAGCTGATTCTGTCAAAACATCAACTTTTAGGGCTGAGCTCATAACTAATCTTCCGAAGATCCCATCCCACTTCACGATTTCACTTGGCTCAGTTGCAAAAGGTCGGTTGCTAGAAGTCATAAACGACTTAATAGCTTTTAATCAGTGGAAATATGTTGCAAACGCCTTAGGTGGAAACGGGACAAGCGTGTTTTTCTGCCTATCTGGAGATAGTGGTCAAACAGGCAACATTTATGCCTGGAAAGCCGACAATACAGCTGGCGATTTCTGTAGTTGAGCTTAAAGGAGTTAAAACCATCGAGGACTGTACTGCTAGAAAGGTTGGAAGGCGACGGGAAGAGTAGACGAACGTCCAGTTCGCCGAGCTTCCTCTTCCGGATGACTGATGGGCGGAAGACGGTGTGCAGAGCGGCTTCTGTGCTCTTCCCAGGATGGAAGCAGCAGCTGGCAGGTGAGTTGGGGGCAGCAGGTGGGAGGGGAGTCCGGGAGCAAGTCGGGCTGTTCGGTTCCCTCCGCGGCCTGGAAGCAGAGAAGCAACCGGGCTGAAGCGCGTCAGCTGCAGGTTCCCTCCCTCCCCAGATCGGAGCCCGCTGGGGCTGCGGGTTGTGAAGCTGGTGGCTGCGTTCATTCAGAAAAAGACTGAAATATCTGGAAGTTAGGGGGGAGGAAAAGGTCTTATTGGGCACAAGTGCATAGGGCAAACAATGATGCAGGCCTTGCTCTGGGAAGAAACGAACGGCTTGAATCAAAGTACTACTGAATAAGGGGATCATCCATGCTTTTGACCTCAAGAATATCAGTTGTAGAAAAGCTCCATAGATCTGCTTATTGTAGGAAAAGCACAGATTGCCAATCATAGCTGATTAAGCAAGAAGATCTGAACTGGAGAAAAGCCATACAAATTATCTGAATATGACAAAAGATTTAGTCAGAACAGCTCCCTTGTGGTTCATGGAACAACCCACATAGGGGAGAAGCCATACGAGTGCTTCCGATGTGGTGAATATTTTAGT
This sequence comes from Laticauda colubrina, assembly GCA_015471245.1. Lineage (NCBI taxonomy): Eukaryota > Metazoa > Chordata > Lepidosauria > Squamata > Elapidae > Laticauda > Laticauda colubrina. The sequence goes on along the minus strand of BLBF01000079.1, from coordinate 2,357,658 downwards.
GAGCATGGCAACATGGTGATACATCACAGGACACCTATCACATAAGAATGTCCAGATGGTGTGAAAGTTTCATTGGAAATTACCACCTCATGAGACAACACAGGAGAGAAACCCTTTGAATGCCCTATCTGAGGGAAAGGTTTTGGTCTAAATTGCCACTCATGAGATACCAGAGGACTCACACAGGGAAAAAATACATTTGAATGTCCTTTCTGTGGGAAAGATTTCAGTTACAATTCCAGCCTGCTGGCACACCAGAGAACTCACACAGGGTAGAAACCCTTTGAATGTACTGATTGTGGGGAAAGTTTCAGTCGGAATTATAAGCTGGTGAAACACCAGAGGACTCACACAGGAGAGAAACCCTTTGAATGTCCTCGTGGTGGTAAAAGTTTTAGTCAGAATTATGAGCTGGTGAAACACCAGAGGACTCACACAGGAGAGAAACCCTTTGAATGTCCTGGTTGTGGTAAAAGTTTTAGTCAGAATTATGAGCTGGTAAAACACCAGAGGATTCACACAGGAGAGAAACCCTTTGAATGTCCTGGTTGTGGGAAAAGTTTCAGTTACAATTCCAGATACACCAGAGGATTCATTCTAGGGAAAAACCATATCAGTGAAAAGTTTCCTTTGAAATCTGTTGAGACACCAGAGGACTCACACAGGAGAGAAACCATACAAGTGCCCAGACTGTGGGAAAAATTTCAGTACTAAGGATAGCCTTATAAATCATGTCATTATCCACACGGAAAAAACATTTAAGTGCCCTGAGTGTGGACGGTGCTTCAGGAAACATTCCACCCTTATTGCACCCTTAGCCTAAAGTGATGAGTGATGGCCTGAAGTGATAAGTGTAGAAAAGGCTTGAATTTTAAGTCCAGCTGAGAAATTGACTCTTATTTGACTACAAAGAATTTGCTTGATTGTTTTTGTCATCAAATATGTCATATTAAGATGGGAAGGAGGAAAGAAAAAATTGGAACATGTTAGTTTGATAATGGCTATCTGGCTGGCCATTAGCAGCAGAAGTAGTTGGATATTTATTTCTGCCGAAATGGTGCAATTCAGCAAAAATCCTTTTTGGAATGTTCTCTCCATTTTTATCATAATAAATGATAGAAATGCCACATGCAGAATCCCAGCCTTCTTCTCCCTGGGTATGCTCAAGATTTTCCACCCAAAATTTCTCAGGCAGAATCTCTTTGGGATAAGAGCACTTAGGCTATAATTAGAGATTGCGGCTCCTCATACAAGGAGAAAACAAGAGGAAAGAGATATAGTTTTATCTTTTCCTAACAATTACATAGGGTTCAGCGTTTATCTTTTCCGAACAATTCATTGAACCAAGCATGTCTGCTCAAATTGTGATTGAGACATGCAAATGGAAGAAAACATATGAACAGCAAGTATATTGGAGGAGTTTGAGGCAATGACAAAAGCAGTATAAAATTTCAGCTGTAAAGGCTGTTCTGCCTTGCAGGTGACCTTCAAGAAGAACTATAGGACTATTGAGTTGAGGAGAAAAGGGATTGTGGTTTTTAGCACAGGATCTCCAGCTTTATTCGCAACTCCTGCTGTGATCTCCTTCACTTGGAGGTGCCTCCTTGTTAGTCTTTGATGGCTGGGAGGTGTGAGCAAAACCAAGGTATTGATACTTATGTGGTTCTCCCCTTGATAGGAAAATGTGAGGAAAAAAATTGTACAGTAGGTAATGTTTCATTTCTAAAACAGCATTGCATAAGAAGCATGAATAGATTTTTTGGGGGGAGGGAAGGAAAGTTTCAGTATTTCTGTAAACATTGGGAAAGCTCTCTTTCCAACACAGGGGAGACCTTTCCTGTTCTTTCACTTCTCTCCCAGGATTCCTTGTTTCAAAAATTCCTTTAGTTAAAGTGGAACTTTATTTGTAGCAGCGAAAGTGATATTTTAGCTATGCAGATGGATTATCCTGATTTTGTTGGGATTGGAAGACACCAAAAAATTCCAAGTTTGTTTATTTCACTAACAAGATTCAAAAAGACAGGTCACATTGCATCTGATCCCTTTGAAGGATACTCGGTGGCAGGAGCTGATCAGGATTGGCCTGTGGAGAAACCAAGAGGTCCCTTGGCCTGAGTCTCAAGCTCCAAGTGACTCGGAATTTAAATATGTGCAAAATTTCTACAATTTAAAATAGTAAAATGCTTAATATGTTTAATCACTTTTCCTTTTTCTCTTTCTTTGGTGTCATATTTTAGTGCACATCTTTATCATGTCTCATTTTATTATGGTTAGGAGTTGGAAACTCTTCCAATGATCCCAAAGCCTCTGAATCTCTTAAAGGACTATATAAAAATATCAAGCAAAATTAAATAAAGCCAACCTAAGAGTCAGAGGGAATGATCTACATGTTAGAATTCCAAGCAACAGGCCCAATGAAATCAAAGCTCTACGGCTTGAAATCTCCTCAAAGTAATTGTTTATTAGGAATGCCATACTGGCATAGTTGGTGAATAGCCAACTCTGAAGGACACGAGGTTCTCCCCACCCAAATCAAAACCCAAAGTTCTTGTCCCTTGGTCACAGACCTTCTTTGTTTATCTTGGTCCACACCCTTCCAAACACCTGGTGGGGAGGTCCTTAGCTCACATGGGAAAGAATGTTATTTTATTTATAACTCCCCCAGTTATCTCCACCTCCCCCTTCATATTCCCCCAGCAGCAACTGACTTGCTGTGGCAGCCCTGAAGATTTTCAAATAATTTCAGGGCTGACAGCATGTTTTAGTTACCCTAGAGGAGAAAAGCACATCTACCCAGAATCATATGAGCTTGTATGAAACTGAGAGATTAGGGGAAAGAGGAGGGAGAGTGTTAAGCCTGGGTTCCCCAACCAGGGTTAGGTAGACAAGCTAAACAGAATGTGCAGCGTTAGTCAGATAGGCACACAGATAAATGAGTGAGCTAAGCTTGTATGTTTATTAACATACAGTAAAAATAACAGATACGCTTGTGCTATCAAGAATATATTTTATTCCAACAGTTAGGGTGAACAATGTTATCCCTAACAGAGAGGGCAAAGGGTGCTCACATCACCTTTCTCTTTGGAGTGTCTTGCATGCATCAGACCTCATGGCCGACATCTAAACAAAAGGATGTTTTTGGTGAACAGAGGTGCAACCCCATGAGATGCTTGGGAGTGAGGGACGGGGTCCCTCAGGCTTCAAATATGGTTTCTTTTACATCGAAGTCCTTTTTCATCAACCACTGCTTCCTATGCTTGTCCTTCCTACAATCCCGCTCACCTCAGGTTCACTCACTCTCAAGTGCCCATTGCTCCCAGTATTGCTGTCGGGGTTATCCCCTTCGTTGTCTCTGTTGGAGCGCTCTATGGTGCTCCAAAGCCTGCCGCAATTGCCTCCTCCCTCACAGAGAGGCTGAAATGCAGAGGGCTGAGGGTGACATTGTGTGTGTTTTCCCCAGCAGCACCATGGGTAGACCATGAAGTCACTGAAGCCCAGGATGGTAGGTATAGGTGGCGGTCATTCTCTTCAATGCTGCTGCCCACAAAGATAAGGTGGTGGAGGGAGACCTATTCTGGGCCTGCCATGCTCAGCCGAAGGATACAGTCCACCTTGGGGGAGGGAGGGCAAGGCTCGGCCACCTTTTGCCTGGCTCTTGGCTTCCACAAGGCCTCCAGGTGGCTGCCACCTGCTCGTCCTCCCCTCTGTTTTGGGTCTCATATCTAGCCCACAACAAGGGGATATGCCACTTTCAGGCCAGCCTGGCCAGCAGGTAGGCAAGCAGCTGGCCCTCAGAGGAGAGTGCTGCAATGGGGCTGAATCCGCTGTATTTCCAGAAAAGATGGGAGGAAAGGAGAAGCACAGAGGAACTTCCTCTTCTGGATGACTGATGGGAGGAAGGTGGTGCGCACAGTGGCTTTTGTGCTCTTCTAGGGAACAAAGCAGCAGCTGAAAGGTAAGTTGAGGCTTGACTGAAGCATAGCAGCTGCTGCTGCATATTCCTTCCCTCCCCAAATTAAAGCTCACTGGTATTGTAAACTCTGAAACTGGTGGCTGCAATCTTCTGGTGGGAAGATTTTAAAAATCTGTTTCAAGTTAAGGTTGATTCTTTGGGAATGGCTTCCCTCCACATGTCAGTGCTCCATCACTGGAATGAGTTGAAACTTCTGTCCCTATCATCTGCTCATTTCAGACAAGTGGCTGTGCAGTCTCTTTTTAAAAAGCCACTGCTGATGGAGCACCTACAACTCCTGAAGGCAAGCTGTTCCATTTGTTAATTGTTCTCACTGTCAGTATTGTGTCATGGGAAAGGAGTTTCTCATAACAGGAAGTTCCAGGTTGCTTCTCCTTGATTAGTTCCATCCATCGCTTCTTGTCTTGCTTTCTGGTGCTTTGGAAACTAAGCTGACACCCTCTTCTTTATGTCAACTCCTCAAGTATTCGAACTCTGTTCATCCATTCAGTGTTTGTATTTTTACTTCCATGTCTTGCCAATAAGTATGGTATTTTCTCTGTCATTCATGTATTAACCAGGTTCAATTGTGCTTAATCCAGCATTTTCTAATAAATAGCTATTGAGGACCTTTTGGCATCTTTCATTGCACAGGTAGTTCTCACCACTTCTTCCCTGAGCCTTCAAAGTTACTATGACATGGGATGTCAGCAGAGCGGTTGTGGAAAGTGTTTTCTGCTCATAGCTGAGGGCTTCCATGAGCAAAAGTGTTGCTTTAAATCTTGCAAAGGCTTTAGGCATCATTTCATCAGTTTAAACCCATAGATCCCTAAATTTAGCTCAGAAGGTTTGACTGTAACCATTTTGGGATATTTTGTCAGGTTTGAAAGACAGATTTTCACCATGTATATATACATACCTATGCAGGTGGATGTATCTATTTCTTTCTATAGGCATATATCTGCAATTATATAATCTATATCCAGCACTTCCAGATATATTTCATGGTAACACTTTGCACTGCTAAAAAAAATGTGATTGACCCCAATCAACAACTGAATTTGAATGGATATTTGAACATGGAGCTCAGTAGTCCTCCATGTATCAAATGAACCATAAATAATGTCAGAGATTATTCTATTATAGGGGCATGTTTCTTTTTCATTGTAATATATAATGTAATATTTATGTTATGTGACATATAAATGTTATGTGATATAATTTCTTATTTTTTCACATCATCTCTAACCATTTTATAAACAATTAAAGTTCCGCTTTTCTTTGAATCTTACAGAAAAAGAAGATGGCAATAAGAGCACTCAGGACAACTGTAAATAACAAGTGACATTGAAAATGGAAGAAAATCAAGCCAAAAATCAAAATATTTTCCATTTCTTTCAAAAACCACACACAATTCTCCTCCTCCTCCTCCAGAAGTTTAGACAAAAGAGAGAAAATCAAGAAAGAATAAATTATGCAGATTATGCAGAACTCAAGGATAAATTACATGAAAAGTCAAAGGATCAATTCAGCAAAAGAGAAATATCTGGAAGTCAGTGGGGAGGAAAAGGTCAATAACAAAAGTCATGTAGAACACACAGGAATGAAGGCCTCTCCTTGTTAGGAAGAAAACTGCTTGAATTAAAGCACCACAAAACAAGACATTGTCCATATTTTTGTCTTCCTCAAGAATATCAGCTATGGAAAAGCTCCATAGATTTGCCTATTGTGGGAAAAGCACAGGTTGCAAATCACAGCTGATTATGTACTAGAGGAGCCAGAAAGGAGAAAAGCCATAAAAATTACCTCAATGTGGCAAAAGCTTATCAAAAAGCTCCCTTGGGGTTCATGGAAGCACCCACACAAGAAGAAGCCATAAAAGTGCTCCCAATGTAGAAAATGTTTTAGTGAGCATAGCAATGTGGTTATACATCAGAGGTCTCATCGCAGGGACAAAATGCATGAGTGTGTAGATTGTGTGAAAGTTTCATTAGAAATTCCCAGGTCATGAGACAACAAAGAACTCACACACAGGAAAATAACATTTGAATATTTTTTGTGTGGGAAAAGTTTCAGTGAGAATTCCAGTCTGGTGAAGCATCCGAGGACTCACACAGAAGTGAAACTGTTTGGATATCCTGATTGTGGAAAAATTTTCAGTCATAATTCCATTCTGATTATACATCAGTAGATTGACTCTTGGAAAAAACTGTATGAGAAAAGGGATTATGGGAAAAGCTTCATTAGAAATTTCCATCTCACGAGACACCAGAGAACTCACACAGAAGAGAAACCCTTTGAATGTCTGATTATGGGAAAACTTTCAGTTGTTATTCCAACTTGGTGAGACACCAGAGGAATCACAGAGGAGAAAACCCTTTCACTGTCTTGACTGGGAGAATTCCAGCCTGGTAATACATCAGAGGATTCACTCCATGGAGAAACCCTATGAATGTCGAGAATGTGGGAAAGTTTTTATTAGAAATTCCCACCTCCTGAGACACCATAGGACTCACACAGGAGAGAAACCTTTTGAATGTCCTATCTGTGGGAAATATTTTAGTGATAATTC
>BLBF01000079.1:2338737-2351124 GCA_015471245.1 Laticauda colubrina | reverse complement strand
CCAGCCTAGTGAAACACCATAGGACTCACACAGGAGAAAAACCTTTTCAATGTCCTGATTGTGGGAAACGTTTCATAAGAAATTCCCACTTCATGATACACCAGAGAATTCACACAGGAGAGAAACCATTTGAATGTCCTATCTGTGGGAAAAGTTATAGTGATAATTCCAGCCTAGTGAAACACCAGAGGACTCACACAGGAGAAAAACCCTTTGAATGTTCTGACTGTGGGAAAAGATACAGTCAGAATTCCTACCTGGTAATACATCAGAGGATTCACACAGGGGAGAAACCCTTTGAATGTCCTGACTGTGGAAAAAGGTTCAGTCAGAATTCCTCTCTGGTAGTACACCAGAGGATTCATACAGGAGAGAAACCCTTTGAATGTCCTATCTGTGGGAAAAGTTTCAGTCACAATACCAGCCTGATGAATCACCAGAGTACCCACACTGGAGAGAAACCTTTTGAATGTCCTGATTGTGGAAAAAGTTTTAGCCAAAATTCCCACCTCTTGAGACACCAGAGGACTCACCCAGGAGAGCAACCCTTTGAATGTCCTATTTGTGGGAAAAGTTTCAGTGAGGATTCCTATCTCGTAATACACCAGAAGACTCACACAGGAGAGAAACCCTTTGAATGTTCAGATTGTGGGAAAAGTTTCAGTCGAAATTCCTACCTTATGAACCACCAGAGGACTCACACAGGAGATAAATCCTTTCAATGTTCAGATTGTGGGGAAAGTTTTATTCGAAATTTCCACCTCATGAGACACCAGAGGACTCACACAGGAGAGAAACGCTTTAAATGTCCTGATTGTGGGAAAAGTTTCAGTCAGAAATCCCACCTCATCAACCACCAGAGTACTCACACAGGAGAGAAACCCTTTGAATGTCCTGACTGTGGGAAAAGTTTCAGTCGAAATTCCCACCTCATGAATCACCAGAGGACTCACACAGGAGAGAAACCTTTTGAATGTCCTGATTGTGGGAAAAGTTTTAGTCGTAATTCCTATCTTATAATACACCAGAGGATTCATACCATGGAGAAATCTTTCAAATGTCCAGTCTGTAGACTTTACTTCAAGCATAAATCATACCTAATTGCACACAAGGAAATCCACATGAGGCAAAAGTTGAGTTTCGAGAAGCCTTGAATTTCATTTGTGATCTCCCATTCACAAAGTGTAGTTGAGAAATTGATTGTTTGAATTCTGGCCTGGTTCTTTTTATTCAAACTTTTCTCAGGATTAAGTGGGCAGAGAGAAAAAGAAAATGGTTATCAGTAGAATCTTCTGGATATTTCCTTTTGCAGAAGTAGTGGAATTTCTCAAAAAGAATTTTGGATGGTTTTGTATGTTGATTATGGACCCACAAGTGGAATTTCACTACCTTGGTTTTGCTCAGATTTTAAGCCCCAGAATTTCCCACCAGCATAAAAATAGTCCTCTAGATAAAACTATTATGGGTCTTGCAATTATGGTTGTATGTTGCAACAACTGTTAAGTGAGATTGCTTTCCATAACAACCGAAATCCCCCTGTTCCCTGAGGGAGTTATTAATCGAATGTGCAAGTTTAATAAATCAAATGTGAAAGACTTGTGGAAGCCATTTTGCCACGCTGTGCACACTCTCATACAGAAGAAGGACAAATCTGTTTTGCTACCTTAACATAAGGAAAAAAATGTACAGTAGAAAATGTTCCTTTTGAATTATGTTACAATTATCAGTAGATTTGAACATGTAAAAATGGGTATTGTCAGTGTTGCTATGAACATTAGGGCAAGGCAAGATGCTCAGAGTTGCCTCAAATTGTGAGATGAGTATTAAGTTTAATAATAAATGAATTTAATAATAAAAAGGTAATGTAAAGCACATTTCCCAACTCTTTGTCAGTGATGAGGACTCCATACATACAGTGGGTTTCTAGTGCACTACAATTATATGGTATACTTGGACTTCAGCAAGACATTTGACAGGAAGAAGCACAACTTCTCGCTAATACAAAACAATGTGGGATAGACAAAACCTGCACCAGGTGGATTCACAGTTGAGTGACAAAAAACGCTCATTCAATAGTCCTCAATGAAGTAGATCTACATGGAGAGAAGCATGCAGTTGGGTACCTCAAGGTTTGGTCTTGGGCCCAGTACTCTTCAATATCTTCATAAATGATCTAGATGAGGAGACAGAAGGGGAACTCATGAAATTTGCAGATGACACCAAGTTTGAAACTGAACAAGGAGAGATTTAACCTGGAAATAAAGAGAAACTTTCTGACAGAATAATCAACCAATGGAACAGCTTGTCCTCGGAAGTTGTGGGAGCGCTATCACTTGAAACCTTCAAGAAGAGATTGGATTGCCATTTTGTCAGAAATGGTGTAGCTTGGGTGGGGGGTTGGACTAGATGACCTACAAGGTCCCTTCCAACTTTTATTATCTGTTATCTGGGTGGAAGAACCAATATTTTAGTAGACTCAAGATCCAGATTTCAAGAGACATGAGCATTGGGCCAACAAAATCGGCAGAGGTTAGAAAAGTAAGGTCTTACCCTGAGGTAGGAAAAACCAAACACACAGGTGGAGAATAGGTAGTACCTGGCTCAACAGTATTAAATGTGAGATGAATCTATCTAGGTGTCCTACTGGACAGGCATGAGCCAGAAGTGTGCTGCAGCTGCTAAGAAAGGCCAATGAAGTCCTATGCTGCATCGACAGAGGGATTGTGTCATGAGAACAAGTAAGAGTACTGCTTCACACTATGCCAATGAGACCACACTTAGAATACTGCATCCAGTTCTGGTCACCACAATACAAAAAAAAAATAAGACCCTGGAAAGTGCAAAGAAGAGCAACTATGATGATAAAGGGTCTGGACGCTAAATTGTATGATAATCAGTTGAGGGATCTAGAATAAGTAGACTATTGAAGAAAAGGCTTAGAAGGAAGCATGGTAAGGAGCTTTTAAGAAGTGTTTAAGCTGTGCTTACTGTGGCATCCTGGGAAATGCTTAGACTCAAAAACCCTTCCATTTGGGAGAGAGCCATCCATTTGTATGCGCTCATAATCCCAAATGTCTCCATCAGTCCCAGAGGAAGGGGATCTCCCAGAGCAGAAATATTTCACCACAATCCTAGGTAACCCACCAGCTGAATAGGAGAATGATTATTTCCTCCCCAGGATGCTTCCAGCAAATGACATCCAACGCAAATGGCTTTTTTCCTGGGTATAATACAGATAGTTCTCATTTACCATTTGCCTCATTTAGCAACCATTCAAGATTATTTTGATGGTATATAAAAAACAGTTTGGCAAACAATCTTTGCATTTACAACCATCACATTGTCCCCCAATCCTGTGATAGCCATTAACATGCTTCCCAACCAGCTTAGGGCAAAATTCATGTGGAAGACAGAAATAAAATCAAAGGTAGCAATTATTTGATGTCCCACTTAATGTCCCTGTTGATTTGCTTCATGACCAGAAGAGGTCAAAAGCCTGTAAAGCGATTTGCCAGAATTGTCCATCACAATTGTAGTCACTAAGTGAGGACTACCCGCCTTCATCAGGCTTCATTCAGGCTTCTCCTTTGTGCGATTGACGGGGAGGAGACCAATATGCAATAGGGACTCTCTCTGGATGGCTTTCCTATTAGAGAGCTGGTGGGCTGCAGGGGGGAAGGTGCTGTTGCTTGATTAGGAGTGGGGACACCCAAGTTCCAGTCCCTCCTCAGCCATGAAAGGCCCCTCCACTTAGTGTAGTTCTTGCTTCTTGCATGGGGAGCTTCTTCCTCTTTTTCTGTGGTGATGATGAGTGAATCCTTGGGAGGCTCAAACAAACAAGTTAGGGATAACCATTATGGAGAAAGTCTTATTGATCACTGGAGTGTAAAAATTACATGCATAATCAATTTAAAAAAATCCTGGAGCTGCCTTAAGTAGAGATGGAAGGACACGGTTTTCAGCTTTATGTCATTAAATAGAGTACTATAGATGAGCAATGCCCACGCCAAACAACTGTAGAGCATTGGTAACTGAGGCATAAGGAGTTTAAACATTTGAACAGTAAATTCCTAGAGAGGATTTGGAGGAGAGGAGAACAACATCAGGAGAGCTCTTCTGGCTCTCAGCTGAGAAGGGGAATGCAGGGAGGGAGGCCCTCCTAGTCTTCCCAGGGTGGAAACAGAAGCTGAAAGGTGAGCTGAGCACAGGTGGAGGAGAGGCCAGAATAAGTAAGGCTGTTTGGGTTTCCCCAGGGAGTAAAAGCATTAAAGCAACAAGGCTGAAACATGTCAGCTGCTACATATTCCTTCCCTCCCCAGATTGTATTCCACAGGTGGTGTATACTTTAAAACTGGTGCCTGCTGGGAGAGTCCGGGTTGTGGAATAAGTTTCAATCAGAATCCTGATTTGGTCAGACACCAGAGAACTCCCACAAGACAGAAACCATATAAATGTCTAGATTTTGGGAAACATTTCACTCAAAATTCCAGCCTGGCAATACACCAGAGAACCCATAGAGGAGAAAAAGAAATATGAGTGAATATATTGTGGGGAAAGTTTCTTTCAGAATTCAGATCTGGTGATACACCAGAGAAGTCACACAGGAGACAAATTGTACGAGTGTCTAGATGGTATAAAAGATTTTAGCAGTAGGTCTAGTCTTTTTTTTTTGTATATGTTTTATTTGCAGTTTTCCTTTAACAACCAACATTTTTTGTGGCCAGTGTAATGTCTGGGTTAACATATTTTTCACACAGTACTCACAATAATAATACAATTGCATACAAATTTTTTATCTTCCAATTTCTAACCTTAATGTGCTCATAATTATAATATATTCTTTTATGGATCAATATATATTCTATTTTCCCAATTTATATTTGTTTATTTTTCCCATTTGTTGGAGTTCTATATCTTCCTCCAAAAATATATGTAAACATCCATAACATTTCTTCTTTGTAAGCATCACTTTTCACTATTTCACTTAGCTCAGTTGCAAGAAGTGAAACATGAGTTCATAGCATTTATATAGTGATAACATCTTGCAAACACTTTAGGTACAGACAGGACAAATGTGTTTTTCTCCTTTTTTCAGGAGATGGCAGTCAGATAAGCAACATCTGTGCCTGAAAAGTGCCTAATAAAGGAGTTTTCTCCTTTTTAATTTTCATTCCTTTTATTTCTTTTTCTTCTCTGATATTCCTGTTCATGACTTCCAATATTAACACAAACAGCAGAGGTGACAATGGACAGCCTTGCCTTGTCCCTTTTCTTATGTCTATGGATTATGTTAATTCTCCATTCACCATCATCTTTGCAGTTTGTTCATGATATATTGCTTCAATGGCTTGGATAAATTTCTTAGGAAAGCCCATTTGTATCAATTGCAGTAAAATAACTTGCCAACTCACATTGTCAAAGGCTTTCTGAGCATCTAGAAACATCAAGGCCATTTGCTTCTCAGGGTGTGCTTCATAATATTCCAGAGTATCCACAATGATTCTCATATTGTCTTTGATTTGTCTCTTTGGCAGAAATCCATTTTTGATCAGTATGAATGAAATTATTTGAGTATCTTTTTAGTCTTTCTGCCAAAATTAAAGCAAAGATTTTATAGTCTGAGTTCAATAAAGATATAGGTCTATAATTTTTAACTTGCTGTAGGTCTGTACCTTTCTTCAGTATAAGTGTAATGCATGCTTTTGACCATGTTTTTGTATTCTTTTCTTTAACATAACTTCATTCATAATTTCTAAAAGATGAAAATTCAATATTTCCTGAAAAATCTTGTAAAATTCCACTGGCAAACCATCTGGACCTGGTGCTTTCCCGGCATTCTGTTTTTTTAAGGCTTCTATTAATTCCATCATTGTAATACTTCCTTCTAACATTGTTTCAATGTTTTTGGGTATCTGAGGTAGGTTCGCTTTCTGAAGATATTGCTTAACTTTTTTTTCTTGAATATTTTCTTGAAAGTACAGTTTTCCGTAGTAGTCTTATATAATTTTTTTTCTTTTCCTCATTTCCATAGCAAACCTGTCCTTTATTTATCAACCAACAAATTCTTCTTGCTTCTCTTTCCTTTCTCAGTTTATAACCTAGCCATCTGCCTGGTTTATTTGCATCTTCAAAGTAATTCTGTTTAGCATTTTTAATTTTTTATGCTAATTCCTCTTTTTCCATTAGTCCCATTTTATGTTTAATTATATCCATTTCTTTTGTAATGTCTTTTTGTGGGAACATCTGTAAAATCTTTTTACAGTCTTTTATAGTCATCCTCTAATGTCTTAAATGTCTTTTTCTGTTTTCTGTTTCTCCTAGTATAATCTATTATTCAGCCTCTTGTGTAGGCTTTCATCGTGTCCCAGAGATTCTGTAAAGATGTATCCTCTTTTCTATTTTCTTTGAAGAAGAAAACAAGTTCTTTCTCTATTTTCTGTTTAAAGTCTTTTTCTTTCAGTATCATATTATTTAAAGTCCATCTAGATCTCCTCTTGTGTCCTTTCCAAATAACTGACACTGGGTTATGATCTGCCCAAGTGCTTGTTTCTATTTCAATCTATCGTACATTAGTCAATAATTCTGCTGACATCCATATCATATCTATTCTAGACCAAGATGTGTGCCTGTTTGAATAAAAAGTATATTTCTTACTTTCCGCATTTCTCTCTCTCCATGCATCTTTTAAATTAAATTCTTCTGTTATTTGAAGGAAAGATTTTAGCAGTATCTTTCTAACTTTCTTTGTTGTTTTCTGTTTTATAGTCCAACCAGTCGTTAATTATTCCATTAAAATCTCCCATCATACAAATATTAACATAGTCCAATTCAATTATTTTTATATGTAATTTTCCACAGAATTCTTCTTGTTCATCATTCGGAGCATAAATTGCAATTTAAAATGTTTTAAGTCTGTTATCTGTTATTTCCACCATCAAAATCCTTCCATCATCATCTGTGTAAATTAGTTCTGCCAAAATGGTTTCTTTAATATATAATACCACACCTCTTATTTTAGATTGTGCCAGTGACATAATTTCCCTAGTTTTCCTTGTTTTAGTATATATTCATGTTGTTTTTAATATGTACCTCTTGTAAGCAGATTATATTATTTTTAATTTTTCTAATTTGTGAAATACTTTCCTTCTTTTAGTAGCGAAATTTATGTTTAGTAGCGTCCATTTATGTTAATTGTAATCAATTTTCTTTCATCCATGTTAAGCTTTATAAGAGGGTTTTATTGCTCTGGTAGATCTCAATTCTCGTTGTTCTCTGGATTCACCACCTACTGCACCTTCTTCTTTTTCTTTTTGAATTATTGCTATACACTCCTCTTGGAACTCAATTAGTGACTCTTCCTTCCTTTCTTCTTCCTCCTTTTCTCTTAAGTATTCTAAGTAGCTCAGCTTTTCCAACTGTGTCAATTCTGTTTCTTTGTTCCTGCCAAGTGAACAAGAGGCCTTCTGGCATCAGCCATCTGCAGTTTACTCCTCTTTTAAATAACTCTTTTGTTAAGAATAAATATTCTCTTCTCATCTCTCTTATTCTTGGTATCTGTTTCAGCACCACAATTTCTTTATCTTTATATTTTAGTGTTTTCTCTCTCGCCACCTGGAGTATCTGTGTCTTAATAACCTTCTTAGTAAATCTAATGTGAATTTCTCTTAGTAATATATTCCTTGTTGCAAATCTTGTGTAGACATGAAACACTTCGGCCATCCCATCCATCATCTTTTCTTTGGTTATTTCCAGTGCTTCTGCCGATATTTCTGTCACTATTTCAGCAAGGTTTTCACTTTCTCTTCTATATTTTGAAATCTTAGATAAAATTCTGATTTGTCTATTTCCCATTCTAATGGTTCACATCTGCCCTTCTCAACATCGCTCAAACGAATATCAATGTATCCAATTTTCTTATCTCTTTGTATATCTTCCTCAATTTTTTTGAATCTATTTTCATATTTCATCATCTATTGAATATTTTCCACTTTTTCATCTGTTTTTTCAATGTTTTGCTCAATTTTCTGAATTCCATGCATAATCATCTGTAATGTCACTTCCTTCTCTTTCTCTTTTTCCTGTTGTAATATTGTCTGTATAGATCGTTGTCCTCCATTTGGTGAGGGAGTTGATATTGAAGAAGCTGGAGCTGTTGTTTTTCTACTCATCTTGTAATGTTTATCTGTAAAGAAAGAGAGAGAAAAGAGAAAAAAAAGAGGAAAAAAGAAAAAAGAAAACAAGAAAAAAAAATGAAGGCAAACAATTGCCACTCCAAAGAAAAAAAGGAAAAAGAAAGCTTCACTCTGGCAGAAAAAAATGGACTTTAATCAAAATTGCACTAAAAAGGGAATCGCACATATTTTTGCTCTCAAGAATATCAGTGTTGGAAAAGCTCCATAGATGCCCCTATTGTAGGAAAAGCACAGATTGCAGATTGATTATGCATGAGAAGATCCACACAGAATAAAATCCATAAAAGTGTTCCCAATGTAGAAAATACTTTAGTGAGCATGGCAGCATGGTGATACATCAGAAGACTCACATCATGTATGAGTGTCCAGATTGTGTGAAAGTTTCATTGGAAATTTCCATCTCATGAGACAACAGAGGAGAAAAAAAACAGGAGAAAAAAACCCAATTTGAAGTAGATAAACCCTTTGAATGCCCTATCTGTGGGAAAAGTTTCAGTCACAATTACAGCGTGATAAACCACTAGAGGATACACACAGGAAAGAAACCCTTTGAATGTCTTGAGTGTGGAAAAGGTTTCATTACAAATTCTCACCTCTCACCAGAGGAATGACACAGGAGATAAACCATTTGAATGTCCTGATTGTGGAAAAAGTTTCAGTCCAAATTCCAACCTGGTGATACACCTGAGGACTCACACAGGAGAGAAACCCTTTGAATGCCCTGATCGTGGGAAAAGTTTCATGAGAAATTCCCACCTGATTAGCCACCGGAGGATTCACACGGAAGGGATACTCTTTCAATGTCCTGATTGTGGGAAAAGTTTCAGTCAGAATTCCAACCTCATGATGCACCAGAGGATTCATACAGGAGACAAACCATATGAGTATCCAGACTGTGGAAAAGATTTCAGTACTATAGCGAGCCTTCTAAATCATGTGCTTACATGCACAGGAGAAATCATTTAAGTGCCCCCAGTGTGAACAGTGCTCTAGGCAGCCTTTCAACCTTACTGCACACAGGAAAATCCACATGAGGCCCAAAGTGATGAATGTAGATAAGTCTTGAATTCCATTTTAAATATTCCATTGTAAGTTCAGCTCAGAAATTGACTCTTTGAGTGCAAACAATTTGCCTGATTTTTTGTCATCAAATATGTCATAGTATTAGATGGGAAGGAGGAAAGGAAAAAAAATGGAACACATTCATTTGATAATGTTGTCTGGCCATCACCAGCAGAAGTTGCTGGATATTTATTTTTGCAGGAATTGTACAATTCTGAAAAAATCTTTTTAGGAAGTGTTCTTTGCCGTTTTATCATAATAGAAATATCACATGTTGAGTCCCAGCCTTCTTGTCCCTGGATTTCCTCAAGATTTTCAGCCCCAGAATTACCCAGATCCTGACATCTCTTCAAGATAAGAGCACTCAGGCTATATTTCAATGGTGGGATTAAAAAAAAAATACTATTGCTTCTGTGGGCGTGGCTTGGTGAGCATGGCATTGCTTGGTGGGTGTGGCTTGGTAGGCATGGCAGGAGAAGGATACTGTAAAATCTCCATTCCCTCCCCACCCCACTAACCTGCTTTCCAGCTCTGTTATCCTGTGCAGGACAACAAAAGAAGACCCAGCCAATCAGCTGGGACTCGGAAGGCAGAGAATAGATGGGGGGGCAGTCAGAGGACGTATTTGCTGGTTTTCCAAACTACTCAAAATTACTGGTTCTCCAGAACTGGTCTGAACCTGCTGAATACCCACCTCTGCTATAGTTAAGAGATTATGGCTCCCCATATAAGGAGCAAGCGAAAGGAGAGTAGAAGTGGAATGAGTCCAATACTCATTTTCCTAACAATTCCAGAGATTCATTGCACCCAGCTCGTCTGCTCACATTGTTTCAAGAAAGAGACATGAACGTGGAAGAAACCACATGAATAGCAAATATATTGGGGGAGTTTGGGGCAGTGACAAAAGCAGTGTAAAATTTCAGGTGTAAAGGCTGTTATACCCTACAGATGACTTT
This sequence comes from Laticauda colubrina, assembly GCA_015471245.1. Lineage (NCBI taxonomy): Eukaryota > Metazoa > Chordata > Lepidosauria > Squamata > Elapidae > Laticauda > Laticauda colubrina. The sequence continues at coordinate 2,340,914 of BLBF01000079.1, read as the reverse complement.
CATAGAGAAGAGCTGTAAGAATATTGAGCAGAAAAGAAATTGTTTGTCAGGTCCCCATAGATCCCTATTGGGACACCGCCATTCTGGCAGGGAAGGCCTGAATGCCATTTTATGACTTTTTCCTGTTTGTGCTCAGCTTCTCAACTTTGATGTACTTTCCTGGGAATGCGAGGGGAGAGGAATTGCCTATGGCCATCTGTTTTGTCTCAGCCACAAAGGAAGAAGCAAGCAACTTGCCACCTTCTCAACTCTGAGTTCTCACAACAACTTCACACCTGTGGATTGGCTCGCCTTGAACTGGACAGAGGGGATGGGTTTCTGCAACTTTTAACCTGATGGTTCTGAGCAGGAACTTCAGATCCTTCCTTGCTCTACTTGTTACCACGGTTTCTCAATAAAAGTTTCTTTTTGAAATCCTGTTTCAAGAGTTCTGCTTTCCTGAAGAGAGAGGAGAGGCAAGTCCTTAAATTGTGTTTTTGACCACAAGATCTCCAGGTTTATTCGCAACTCCTGTTGTGATCTCCTTCGTTTGGAGGTGCCTACCTCCTTGTTAGTCTTTGATGGTGGGGGTGCGAGACTACCACCAAGGAACGGATACTTTTGTGGTTTCCCCCTTGGTGGGGAAATGTGAGAAAAAAAATTGTACAGTACATAATGTTTCATTTCTAAAACAGCATTGCGTAAAAATCATGAATAGTTTTTGAGAAAAAAAAGATCCTCCTAACCTTTTCAATATGCCTGCAATGTACGGAATGAAAACACTGCTTTGCTTGTTTTCTTCATTATCTGTTATGGAGGAGCTCCCTGTAAGGTCTTTTTAAAGATTTGATGTAGGCATAGCCACATGTTCTGAGGGCTTCCTTGGTGTGTTTTCATTCTTTTTCTTTCCCATTTTTGCTGGTTGGCAGGCCCTCAGCTCAGTGGTGTAGGGTTCTGATAACTCCCATTTTGTGCTCCAGTGGGTGGTGGGAATAAATATTGATCTGTGTGGGTGGGTTTTCTGTGAACTTCATTGTTAAGGCTTCTGACTATTTTCCTTCACATCTTCCCGTGTGAAATTGTTGTATCTTCCCACAGAGTTGATATGTTTGGTGACTGCTTTCAGTTCCTGTGTTTTGATCTTGATCCAAGTATCATGTACCTATACTAGACAGTGGGTGGAGTTTCTGTGAAGGTAGTCTTACGGTGTTGGTTTCTACTTCTTCCATGTAGAGATTGGCCACATTGGGAGACACAGGTGAACCGATGGTACAGCCATGTTTCTGTCTGTAGAAACCTTCATTGTATTTAAAATAGGTAGTAGTCAAGCAGTGGTCCAGCATGGCACATATGTGGTCTGGGCTGAGGTTGGTTCTGTCACCTAAAGTGTCAGAACTGTCTTGTAGCAGTCATTTTTTCACTACCATGACACCTTCAATAGTTGGAATGAGTAATGTCAAGCTGCCATGCCCAACCCCGCCCACTAAGGTCAAACACAACCCTGATGCAGCTCCCAATGTAATTGAGTTTGACACCCCTGCCATAGGGCATAATCTTGCTTTTTAAAACAATGCTCAGAAACCACACCAATGAGGACAAATTATATTTAGTGGACACATATTTTTGAATAAAATAGGACAAGGAACAGAATAAATTGAAGGACTTTGTGGTTGGCTGGGTACCACAAGAGTTCATTGCCAAGAGTGGCTTTTCTTTTTATTCCAATTCTGCAATTTTTCCTTTTTGGGGGCAGGGGGAGATATTGGAGATGTCTGATGCATACAACAAAATTTCCAGAAAACAAGAAAGGGGGATAGTGGGTATCAATGTGAGGATAAAACTAATAATTTATCATGATTAAGAGAAGTACAGAGCAGAAATAAAGAAATATTAATTGAATTTCAATATACAAAGAAGAAAAAAACATGAAAACTAAAGGAAACTAACTAAAAGGAAATAGCAGAATACCCAACAAGATATCTCTTTTACAATAACAAAGAGATAAATTAGACTCCAAAATTTTACTAATATCCCATGTATCTAACAAAACTGAGCAAACTAAAAGACAATCAAATGCCAGAGGAGCTGGTTCATTCTTTAAACCCTGATTGTGACTCACAAATGATGTTGCCCATTTGCAGGATATGTTGCTGTTCTATATGTAAAGTGGGTGACTCCAAATCTACAAACCTGATTGG
>BLBF01000079.1:2280277-2338727 GCA_015471245.1 Laticauda colubrina | reverse complement strand
TTTGTTGTTGGAACCCGGTCTACCTCGTGTGTTTTCCGAACAAAACAGTTGCACTAGTGGTCTCATGAGTAGAAGTATCAAGGCTCATTAGCTAACCTCAATTTGACCTCACAAACCCTGGAAGCTAAGAGCTAGGGCAGGTTTAGTAGCCATCCCTTAGAAATGGGCAGCCTGTAATTTAAAGGCAAACCATGACTGTGAAGAATGTAGGGGCTTGTGCTTACAACCTGACTGTAAGCTCACAGAAAGTACATCAAACATCTGAAAATTAATTGGCATGAAAAATTGGATACTGTAAATTTTCCCCAGAAGCTTTTCCCAGGCTGCTAGACCTTCATGGTTGAAAGCTTTTGGGAGCCACTGAAGGGATCCTTTTCTGTTGCCTCTTTATCAATGCCTCCCCCTTTCCATCAGGAAAAATAAAAACACCCATCAAGTCTCCCTGATTTGATCACCTTTTAATCTTTTGTCAAAACACGTGTGTCCCACTCAAGTGTTTTGGGGAAAAAAAAAAAAGAGGAATTGTAGGAAGTTAGCACCCACCCCTCTCTTAGAAAAATGAAATATCCTAAGAAATATTAAAAAGGCAGAATATTCCCCCTAAAAGGGAAGTAGAAACAGAGGAAGAAGCTCACCCCTCACCTTTGTTAATGGGAGGGCCATTAAGACCTGGGCCAGAGTATTCTACATAACAAAGGCCTCTACCCATCTCACCATCTGGCCTGGGAAGATTACATCAGCCAGCACTCAGGTGAAGCCATGTGGTCCAGACAAAGCCTACAAAGTTAGCTAAGACCTCCATCCCGGGAGTCTGATCGCCAATGGGATACATTTCTTACACAGGAACAGGAAACACTAAGGTGGGGCCCAACAGAGGGTCTCTCAGCATTTTGGCCCTTTCTTCTTTTCTTTCACCCAGCATCTTGAAGCATGTGATCTTCCCTTTCACTTTGGAGCTCCAAGTCATGTGGTCCTGTCCACCATTAAACTATCTTTCCAAACAGTCTCCATGTCTTTTCCGGTGTCTTTTCCCGCACTTGGAACTGAACCCAGAATGATATTTCTTCCGACAGAAATGGAAAGATGGTTTAATGGTAGACAGGATCACATGCCTTGGAACTCTTGGGTAAAGAAAAGGGAAGAGATGCTGAGATTCCCTGGGTTTTATGCCCTCTGTTGGGATTTGAATTTGAGCTTGTATTCTGATTGGTTGTCAGACTCCCATGGGGCCATGCAGGGGCAACTCTGTAGGCTGTCCTGACTCCCAGGGTTGGTTGAGCCTTGCTGGATGTAATGTAATGAAAGGGCTTTGGTATTCCTATTATGGGTCTGCCTGAAAGAGGTAGATCTTTGTTATGTAGAATAGACTGCCTCAGGCCTTAATGGTCCATTAGCAAAGGTAGGGAGGCTGAGTTTCTGCCTCTGAGTTTCTACTTCTCTTTTAGGGGAAATATTCTGCCTTTTTAATATATCCTAAAATATTTCATTTCTCTAGAAGAGGGGTGGGTATTAACTTCCAACACAACCATGTAACTAATAACTGCAGTGATTCACTTAACAAATGCGGTAAAAAATGTAAAACTTACTTAACCAATTTCTCACTTAGCAACATAAATTTTGAGTTCAATTGTGGTCATAAGTTGAGGATTACCTGTATATGTTGAGGTTTTTATATTTCAGCTTCCTCCATACAACAGAGCTTAGATCCAATAGCTAAAAGGCCACTATCACAATCCAACTTTTACTAGATCTGCATTAAAAATGACAGCGTAGGGTGTCGTTGTAATAAAGTTAGTCTGATGATCAGTCAGCTATGTGCTTTGGTGGAATATTCTATTTTTCCTTTTTTTTTAAAAAAAAAAAAAGTATTTTAGAAATACATCAAAAATACGTTTAGAAATAGTAACTGTGAGAGGGATCTTGCAGTCCTAGTAGATCACGGGTGTCAAACCTGATCATGTCACATGATGTAACTTTTGGGGCCTGCGTGTGACACATCTGGTCTGCCAGCCACTAGTTTAACAGGCCTGTTGTAGACAATCATTAAGCCAAAAGTGTGTTGCAGCTGCCAAAGAATCCAATGCAGTTCTAGGTGTATTAACAGAGGAATAGAATCAAGATCACATGAAGTGTTAATACCACTTTATAAAGCCTTGGTGAGGCCACACTTGGAATACAGCATCCAGTTTTGGTCACCACGATGTAAAAAAAGTGTTGAGATTCTAGAAAGAGTGCAGAGAAGAACAACAAAGATAATTAGGGACTGGAGCATAGGTGGTATTCAGATTCTGCCTCCTGAGTCCCAGCTGATCGGCTGGGTCTTCTTTTGTTGCCCTGCACAGGAGAACAGAGCTGGAAAGCAGGTTAGTCGGGTGGGGGAGGGAATGGAGATTTTGCAGTAACCTTCCTCTGCCACGCCTACCAAGCCACGCTTACAGAACTGGTAGTAAAATTTTTTGAATCCCACCACTGGACTTAGCTAAAACATATGAAGAAAGATTGCTGGAATTGGGTAGGTCTAACTTAATGAAAAGAAGGACCAGGGTGACATGATAGCAGTGTTCTGGTATCTCAGGGGTTGCCACAAGGAAGAGGGAATCAAGCTATTCTCCAAAGCACCTGAAAATAGGACAAGAAGCAATGGATGGAAACTAATTTAGGAGAGAAACTGAGAAGATATTTTCTGACAGATAGAACAAATAATCAGTGGAACATCTTGTCTCCAGTAGTTGTGGATGCTCCAACATTGGAAGTTTTAAAGAAGATGTTGGATAAGCATTTGTCTGAAATGGTATAGGGTTTCTTGCTTAAGCAGGGGATTGGGCTTGAAGACCTCCAAGGTCCCTTCCAACCTGTTCTGTTCTAGTCTATTCTTTCTTCTACTATATATTGAAAATTGCCCGCTTTTTTTTATCCCTGCTGCATATTTTCCACTGTCTGTGACCTAATGGAGACTTCCCTGCAAGTAAATTTACAGAATTTGCACATGGCATTTAACATTTAGCAGTTGTGATACAATTTCCTCCTTCAGGATACAGATACAGATAATCAGAGTTGGAAGGGACCTTGGAGGTCATCTAGTCCAAGAAGGAGACCCTACACCATTTCTGACAAATGGCAGTCCAATCTCAGCCCTGCCAACTCTCACAGTTCTGCCGTGAGTCTCACGATTTTTTGTCATTTCTCACGGTCTCACGACAAGGCTCCTCAATCTCACACCGAATTTAAAACTTTTTTTTTTTTTTCGAATTTGGGGGTCAGCTTATATGCGAGTATATACGGTAATCGTTTTTCTTCCTGTCTGTCAGTCATTTTGAAAGGGGAGTAGGCCCTGGGAAGGAGGCTAGTTTCCCAGTAGTCTTTGGAAGTTCAGCGCAGGAAAGCCATTGCAACTGTATAAACATGGCAAAAAGAGGTGGTGATTTTTCAATAGAAGAAAGAAAGCTGCATCTTCTTACAACAGGGAACACAAATAAAACATTTAAATAAACTGTTAATGACTCCTCGATGGAAAAGGGGTTTGTTTAATCTTGATCGGAAAAAAATAGAATCTCACTATTTTTTATAGAATCTCCAGATTTTTTTTCATGGGTCTCCAGATTTTCCTTTATCAGGGGTTGGCAGGTCTTCAATCTCTTCTTGAAAGTCTCAAGTGATGGTGCTCCCACAACTTCCGAAGGCAACTTCTGTTCCATTGGTTGATTGTTCTGTCAGAAAGTTTCTCCTTATTTCCAGGTTAAATCTCTCCTGGTTCAGTTTCTATCCATTATTCCTTGTCTGGCCTACAGGCGCTTTAAAAAATAGCTTGACCCCTTCCTCCCTGTGGCAGCCCCTCAAATATTGAAAGACTGCTATCATGTCTCCCCTGGTCCTTCTCTTCACTAGACTAGCCAAGCCCAGTTCCTGCAACCGTTCGTTGTATGTTTTAGCCTCCAGTCCCCTAATCATCCTGGTTGCTCTTCTCTGACTTTTTCTAGAGTCTCAACAACTTTTTTATAATGTGGTGACCAAAACTGGATGCAGTATTCTAGGTGTGGTCTTACAAAGGCTTTGTAGAGTGGTATTAGTACTTCCCATGATCTTGATTGTATCCCTCTGTTAATACAATTTAGGATTGCATTAGTTTTTTTGGCGGCGGCTGCACACTGCTGGTTCATATTTAGCTTGGTTGCCCACTAAGACTCCAAGATCTCTTTAATCAAACTTCATGCTGGGAGCTCTTGGAAGCAGCCCTGGCCAGGAGGAGTGAAGCTGGTTCCCCTGGAGCATCTCTCCTGATGCTGTTGCCATGTCCTAAATCCTTGGGAGCCACATTAAATAAGTCATAAAGTTTGAAGAGGTTTTGATCTCCACTGAGAGACACCCCCAAGAAAGCTTATTCTGTTAATTGTTTTCTTTTAAAAAAATCATAAACTTTTAGGGCTGAGCACATAGCTAATCCTTGTAAGCTAAGTAGATTTCACATTTCACTTGACTCAGTTGCAAAGGTCGGTTGCTAGAAGTCAAAACCAAGCATTTAAACCAGGGGTCTCCAAACTTGGCAACCCTAACCTGGCTGAAGCATTCTGGGAGTTGAAATCCACAAGTCTTAAAGTTGCCAAGTTTGAAGACCTTCGATTTAAACAGTGAAAACATCTTGCAAACGCCTTAGGTAGTAGAGATGGGACATGCCTGTTTCTCTGTCTCCTATCTGGAGATGGCAGTCAGATAGACAACATCTGTGCCTGAAAAGTGCAGAATGAAGGAGTTAAAACCATGGAGAACCTACCGTATTACTAGAATTGGTAGAATTGTGCGGGGGGAGGGAGAAGAGAAGGACAGAGGGATTTCCTCTTCCGGATGACTGATGGGCGGAAGTTGGTGTGCAGAGCGGCTTCTGTGCTCTTCCCAGGATGGAAGCAGCCGCTGGCAGGTGAGTTGGGGGCAGCAGGTGGGAGGGGAGTCCGGGAGCAAGTCGGGCTGTTCGGTTCCCTCCGCGGCCTGGAAGCAGAGAAGCAACCGGGCTGAAGCGTGTCAGCTGCAGGTTCCCTCCCTCCCTCCCCAGATCGGAGCCCGCTGGGGCTGCAGGCTGTGAAACTGGTGGCTGCGATTCTCTGCTGGGGGGGAGATTTAAAAAACCTCTTTAAAGTTAAGGCTGTTTCTCTCCATCACTAGAGGAGTGTTACAGAGGAACGTAGTTGGAAGGATCCCTGGAGGTCTTCTAGTCCAATCCCCTGATCAAGCAGGAGACCCAATGTCATTTCAGAGAAATGGCTGTCCAGTCTCTGTTTCGAAGCCTCCAGTGATGGAGCGCCCACAACTTCTGAAGGCAAACAGTTCCACTGGTTTGTTCTGGGTGTCAGGAAATTTCTTCTTAGTCCTAGGTTGCTTCTCTCCTTGCTTGGTTTTCCATCCAGTTTCTTGTCCTGCCTTAAGGTGCATTGGAGAATAAGTTGACCCTCTTCTTTGTAGCAACCCCTCAAGTATTGGAACACTGCTATCATGTCACACCTAGTTCTTCTTTTCACTAGACTAGACATACCCAATCCCTGCAACCCTTCTTTATATGTTTCAACCTTCAACCCACTAATCATCCTCACTGTTCTTCTCTGCCCTCTTTATAGAGTCTCAACACCCTTTTTATATTGTGGTGATCAAAACTGGAATATATAATATAATATAATATAATATAATATAATATAATATAATAATATAATATCAAAAATTATATTAGCTTTTTTGGCTGCTAATATAATTCACACTGCTGAATCATGTCTAAGTGATCATCCACTAAGACTCCAAGGTCCCTATCACAGTTACTGTTTTGGAGCCAGGTTTCACCTAATCTGTATTTGTTCCTTATTTTTTTCTGCCCAGGTATAAAACTTTGCTTTTCTCCACATTAAATTTCATATTGTTGGATAGGGCCCACTGTTGAAGTCTGTCAAGATCTTTTAGAATAGAATTCTTTTTTGGCCAAGTGTGTTTGGACACAGAAAGGAATTTGTCTTGGTGCAAATACTCTCAGTATACACAGAAGAAAAGATACATTCATCAAGAGTCAAAAATCATAAGGTACAACACAATGATAGTCATAGGGTACAATAAGCAATCAAATCATACTAGGAAACAGTCAATATAGATCATAAGGATACAAGCAACAAAGTTACAGTCATACAGTCACAAGTGGGAGGGGAAAGATGAGAAGATTAATAGTAATCGTAGTGCAGACTTTGTAAATAGTTGGACAATGTTGTAGGAATTTTTTGTTTAGCAGAGGGATGGCTTTCAGGAAAAAACCTTTCTTGTGTCTAGTTGTTCTGATGTGCAGTGCTCTATAGCATCGTTTTGAGGGAAGGAGTTGAAACAGTTTATGTCCAGGATGTGAGGGGGCCATTAATATTTTCACAGCCTTCTTTTTGATTCTTTTTTGGATCCTGAGCTTCTGGAGTGCTGGGTATTCCTGCCACTTTAGTGTCATATGCAAATTGGATTTCTCCTTCTATACCCTTATCTAAACCATTGATGAAGATATTGAAGAGTACTGGGCTTCAGCAGAACCTTGTGGTACCCCACTGCTTACTTCCCTCCATGTGGTATTATTGAGGACTATTTGTTGAATATGATTTATCAGCCAGTTATGAATCCATCTGGTGGTGATGCTATTTAACCCACTTTTTTTCTAGCTTACCAAGAAGTAGGTTGTGGTCTACTTTGTCAAATGCCTTGCTGAAGTCTAAATCCACAGCATTTCGCTACTTTGTTGAAGAATGAAATAAGATTGGTTTGGCATTATCTGTTTTTAACAAACCTGTGCTGGATATTAGTTATAATTTTTTTTGTTTGTAGATGTTCACAGATCTGTTTTTTTATTATTTTTTCCAGTATTTTCCCAGGTATCGATGGTAGGCTGATTGGTCTGTAGTTTCCTGGGTCTACTTTTTTCCCCTTTTTTGAAGATGGGAACCACATCAATTCTTTTCCAATCCTCTGGTATTTCCCCAGTGCTCCAAGATTTTTTAAATATATAATACAATGGTTATAGAACAGAATAGAATAGAATTCTTTATTGGCCAGGTGTGATTGCACACACAAGGAATTTGTCTTGATGCATATGCTCTCAGTGTACATAAAGAAAAATAAAATATATTTGTCAAGAATGATAAGTTACAACACTTAGTGATAAGCATAGGATACTAACAAGCAATCAAATCATACTAAGAAACAATAAAAACAATATAAGTTGTAAACATACAAGCAACATGGATATAGCCATAAATGGGAAAAGATATAGGTACTAGTAATGTTATGAGATAACATCTGCCAGCTCTTTCAGAACTCTGGGATGTAATCCATCAGGTCCTGGTGATTTATATTCAACAAGGACAGGTGTCCTCTTACCATTGTCTTGCTTATTTTAATTTTAATTTTTAGTCTGTCTTTTATGGTTTTTGGTAGGTTGGACAATAGTTTTCTTTTGTGTGAAGACTGATGCAAAGAATGAGTTAAGCAGCTCTGCTTTCTCTCTACTGCCTGTTACTTGCTTGCTATCTTCTCTCTTTAGTGGACCAACTGTTTCCTTGACATTTTCTTTGTTTTGTATGGCCCGGTCCCACTGCACTTACAGATGCAAAGAGGATGTAAAACGTTAAAAAAAGCTTGCCATCCATTGGAAAACGCTATGCATCTGTTGTGTACTCATTGCATACGTGTTTCATACACTCTATCCGTCGAGCATCCGTCCACTGCGATTTCATCCACGCAAGAAATTTTGAGCTGCACAAAACTTTGTGAACGGATGAACTTTCCGCCGTGTACGATGTAAATCCGCGACATACGAGCAACAAACGTTATATGTCCATTATCATCCGTTAAACGTCTGCTGTATCCTCTCTGCATCCTCTGGGCATCCTCGCAACTCACATCCACTGCAGCTGAAAACGGAAAGAGGGAGGAAAGAAAAGGTACATGGAACGTCTATACATCGTTAGTAGCGCGGAAATAGAAAGGATGCACAGTGAACGGTTTGCATCCGATATACATCCGCGCAGCATCCCCTTTCTTTCCTTTAGGCGTATGTGATGCATCCACTTCATCCGCTATGCATCCGCTTCGCAATTATCCCCCATAACCCCTTCGGAGGTGTCATCCCCTTCCATCCGCTTTCATCCACTAGGCTTCCAATAAACATCCATTTAACATCTCCGCTACATACTACCCACGTCCGTTCTTTTCCGTTCTGTTTATGCAAATTTTTGCCACTTTTTGGAGCGGATGACAACGGATGGAGCCACCCCTGAAATTTTACTCGTCTGCTGTGTCCTTTATGCATATGTATTGCGTCTGTCGGCCAGTGGGACTGGGCCTTTATATGTTGAAACTTTTTATTGTCTTTTACTTTTGTTGCAAGTCTTTGTTCATTGTGAGCCTTTGCTTTCTTGACTTCATCTTTGCAGATTCAGGCTATCTGCTGATATTCTGCCTGAGTTACTGTTTGTGTCCCTCTTTCTACTTTCTGTACTTATCCTTTTTGTCTTTCAACTTATCAGAGAGAGATCTCTGCAACGATGCTGGTTTCTTGTTGGATTTCTTGTTTTTCCTTTTTTAGTGGTATAGTTTGACTGGGCTTATATGATCATATATTTCTCAGTGTTTCCCAGGCTTCTTGAGTTGTTTTCCCCTTTAGGAGTTTTATCCATTAAATGTTGCTTAGGGTCTCTTTGACTTTGTTAAAGTCAGCTTTTGTAAAGTTTAAGACACTGGGTGGATAATATTCTATTGCTTGTGTTTGCATTATATTGAATTTCAATAAGACGTCACTCTCTCCCAAGGTTCCGACAACTTCAACTCCTTCTATCACTTCTTCTCTATTAGTAAGAATTAGGCCCAGTATAGTTTTTCCCTCTAGTTCCTTCCTCTACCTCTTGGATGATAAAGTTGTCAGCTAAGTTGGTTCGGAATCTGTTTGATCTTCCACTTACTGCAGTTTGTTTCCCAATTGATATCAGGGTAGTTCAAGTCTCCCATTACTATTGTGGTATTTTTCCTACATATATTTGTTAATTAATTAGCAAAGAGTTCGTCTCTTTATTCTGCTTGGTTGGGTGGTCTGTAGTATACATCAAAGGCAAAGTCATTTCCCACCCTTTTATATTGACCTATATGGATTCTAGGAGGTTTTATCCTTGGTTTTGTGTATTTATGTAGAGATGTAGTGATCTTTTATGTGGAATGCAACTCTACCTCCTCTTTTGTTTGGTCTGTTTCTTCTGAATAGTTTGCATCCTTCTATCAGTACATTCCAGTCATGAGATTCCTCCCACCAAGTTTCAGTAATGACAACTATATCATATCTGCCTTCGTGTACTAATAGTTCAAGTTTACCTTGTTTGTTCCCTAAACTTTGAGCGTTAATATATAGGCTTTTGAGTCCTTTGTTGGTCGTGGATATGCTTCTTACTGTATATACTCGCATATAAGCCGATCTCGCATATAAGCTGACCCTTAAAAAGCTGCCCCAAAATGAGGGATTTGGCAAAAACTCGCATATAAGCCGACCCCCAAATACCATGGTGTTCAACCCGTGATCTCACTGTCAAGGCTCACCATCAGAAAGATTCTGGGAGGACAGGGCTTTGGGCGCGACTTCCCTGAACAGCAGAAGTAAAGCCCAGAGGGAAAAGGCGGTGGGGCAAATGTTGCAGCTCATCGTCCATCCAGGGAGAAAAATGGCACCCAACTTCGCGCGCGTTTTACTTGAGGCGAGGGCTGCTAAGGGCCAGCTGACAGGGAGTGCGAGAGCCAAGACTCTCATCGCGGGAAGCCACCACGCTAAGTCGCTGCTCCGGCGCAAATTGAGGCACGGCCACCGATAAATCAGATTTATGCGCGTATAAGCCGGCCCCCAAATTTGGAAAAAAAAAGCGTTCTAAAGTCGGCTTATATGCAAGTATATACGGTATATCTCCTAATTTGTAACTAGGATTTCCATCCTTTCCATCACTCTCTATTTCATTATGTTTTTATTTTTTATTTTTACTCTCTTCCCCCTCATGTTTGGTTATCTAGTGGTTTTTGCTTGTTCTCAAAGATTGGGGCTCTCTCCCCCTCAATCTTAATTTAAAGTACTTTGGATAAGATGAGGCAGTCATTTTCTGAATATACTGTTTCCAGTTCTTGTGAGATGCAGTCCATCTCTTGCCAATATCCCTTTGTCTAGGTCAGTGGTTGCCAACCGGTGGTCCACAAGAAAATTTTGGTGGTCTTCAGAGAAATGTCACCCCCAGAGCACCCCCCAAAGCAATTAATCCAGGCTGTGCAGAAACACAAGGCTGCATTGCCCACATGGCCCGCGGGAACCCTCCCTGCCCACTCACTCCTTATCTGGCAAACTTGCCTGCTAAGTTGCTATTTTTCCTTTTTCCGACCATTAGCTGTTCTACTGTACCAGGAGATTTAGATTAGCTAGAAAGCAGGAAATCATTGGATTTCCTGCTTTCTAGCTAATCTTTAGATCTTAGGCTCTGCCTTTAAGCAGAACCAAACCTTCCTTAGGACTGAAGCTTCTATTATTCAGTGCAGGTAGCTGATGGCAGAATCATTGATCTCTAAGTGAATCTGTGATTCTGTGAGCAACTCAATCTGCCTGCCTGCTTTGCCTGATTTTGGGTAAAAGTTGCTCTTTTTTATAAAAAATTCAATATTTACATACATGGTATATTGTAAGTTAATTTTGTGAATTTGCTTGCTTGCAAATTTTATGTGACAGACACAGATAGCCAATGGCAGAAAGATAGATCTGTGAATCTGTGATTCTGTGAGCAACTCAATTTGCCTACCTGCTTTACCCGATTTTGGGTAAAAGTTGTCCTTGTTCAGTTTCTATCCATTATTCCTTGTCTGGCCTACAGGCACTTTAAAAAATAGCTTGACCCCTTCCTCCCTGTGGAAGCCCCTCAAATATTGGAAGACCGCTATCATGTCTCCCCTGGTCCTTCTCTTTACTAGACTAGTCAAGCCCAGTTCCTACAACCGTTCTTTGTATGTTTTAGCCTCCAATCCCCTAATCATCCTGGTTGCTCTTCTCTGTACTTTTTCCAGAGTCTCAACAACTTTTTTATAATGTGGTGACCAAAACTGGATGCAGTACTCTAGGTGTGGTCTTACTAAGGCTTTATAGAGTGGTATTAGTACCTCACTTGATCTTGATTGTATCCCTCTGTTAATGCAATTTTGGATTGAATTAGCTTTTCTGGCTGCTGCTGCACACTGCTGGTTCATATTTAGCTGGTTGTCCACTAAAACTCCAAGATCCCTCTCACAGTTAGTGCTACTGAGCCTGGTTTCACCCAGTCTATATGTGTGCTTTCATCTCTCTCTCTCATCTATTTCTCTCTCATTTCACGGGCCAGCCAGTGTCTCAGGGTGGAGAGGAAGTTGCACGTCTCCCAATTGCACAGCACCAGCAAGGGCTGGAAGAAACACCCATGAGACCCAGCAAGAGGTGAAGCTTCACTCCCACCCCAGAATATGGAGTGAATTTCCATCCCTCGCCCTTACCTTCTCAGGCCAGTTGAGGAATGAGTGGGAGGGGTGGGCAAGGGGCAGGGCCAGCCAGTGGTGGGTTCAGCTGACAGGAAGCCACAACAAGGGGACGAAAGAGCCAGAGGTTGCTGACACCCGTTGCTTCAGCCCACCGGCGCCATCACCCCCCCTTGCCACAACAGCACTTTTACTTCATTCTGACCAGCGAGGGCTGTGTTATTCCTTGCACACTGCACCATCTGCAAAGTTGCATGTTACATGTACCTCCCTCTAAGGTGGAGATTTCTAACCCCACCATAAGCTGCCTTGCCAATTCCATATTCCAGAGTTCTAGTCACAGGACTCGCCCATTGGTCATCCCAGAGCAGCTCCTCCACCCAGATGTGTTGCAGACCACCAAAATTTTGTTGCAGACTGCCAGTGGTCCGTGGACCACTGGTTAGGGACCTCTGGTCTAGGAAGCCAAAATTCTGTTGTCAACACCAGTTTTTAAGCTGTGGTTTGTTTCTAAAATTCTTTGCACTTTGATTGGATGTTGGCATTTTATTGGATGTATAGATGAAAACACCACTTGTGCTCCTAATTCTTTAATTTTCTTCCCTAGCTGTTTGTAATCTCTTGTTATTGTTTTCTGATTCGTTGTGTCATTGGTTGCCACGTGTATGAGAAGAAAGGGGTAGTAATCTGTGGGATTGATTATTTTAGTAAGGTACTCAATTACATCTTTTATTTTTGCTCCAGGGAAACTATATAACTCCCTTGAATAGATTGACTGCCTGGTCTGTAGACTATAGTTTCTGTTCCTCTAAGAATTGTCACCAATATTCACCTTTTTCACCCCCCTAGGGAAGTCTGGAATACTTTTCTTCCTGTCACAGGAATGCTGGGTTGTGCCTCTTTTTTAAAGAAACTATTGATTAATATACTTTTGTAAGTATTTGTATACTTTCTTCCAGGGAGAGATTATGAAAGTGATTGTTCAGTTCCAGAGGGGCTTCATTGGAGTGGGCTATGGTAAATAGTAGGAGCTCTTGGTTTTATTCTAAAAGTGACATGTTTCCATTGCTCTTTAGATACATATGCTTATGTTGTACAGAAGCTGTTTGTTCCCTATTGTGTTCGATTTCAGTGTATCCATTTTCTTCTTTGTATGCATACATGGAGACATCATTTTTTAGAAGCTGTCTGCTCTCTATTATGTTTTACTTTGGTGTACTCTTCTTGTTTAAGCTGGGATTTCTCGTTTTGCTCATTGACTTTCAGAGTGCAAGAGTTGCCTCTAAACACTTTACTTTTTCTTCTAGTGATTTAAGTAGTTTAATTTAAAAAACATTTAATACATGCATAGTTTAATGCAAAGATGGCCATGAGAAAGGACTAAAATGGCAGGGACCTAACAGAGGCAGAAGATATTAGGAAAGGTGGCAAAATTACACAGAGGAACTATACAAGAACGAGCTTAATGTTCCTGATAACCACAATTAAGTGGTCACTGACCTCGAGCCAGACATTCTGGAATGTGAACTCAAACAGGCCTTAGGAAGTCTGAGCAACAAGAAAGCGAGTGGAGGTGACAGTATTCCAGCTGAGCTATTCAAAATCTTAAAAAGATGAAACAGTAAAAGTGCTACACTCAATTTGTCAGCAAATTTGGAAAACTCAACAGTGGCCACAGGATTGAAAAAGGTCAGTTTACATTCCAATTCCAAAAAAGGGCAATGCCAAAGAATGTTCAAACTCCTGCACCATTGCACTCATTTCACATGCTCGCAAAGTTATGCTCAAAATCCTCCAAGCTAGGCTCCAGCAGTATGTGGACCAAAAATTACTAGAAGTACAGGCAGAATTTCGAAGAAGCAGAGAAACTAGAGATCAAATTGCCAACATATGCTGGATCATGGAGAAAGCTAGGGAGTTCTAGAAAAACTTCTACTTCATTGACTATGATAAAGCTTTTGATTGTGTGTATCACAACAAATTGTGGCAAGTTCTTAAAGAGATGGGATTACCAAACCATCTTATTTGTCTCCTGAGAAACCTATGTGCGGGTCAAGAAGCAACAGTGAAAACTGGACACGGAACCACTGATTGGCTCAAAATTGGGAAAGGAGTTCAGCAAGGCTGTGTACTTGTTGCCCTGCCTATTTAACTTATATGCAGAGCACATCATGAGAAAGGCAGGGCTAGATGAATCATAAATTGGAATTAAGATTGCTGGGAGAAATATCAGCAACCTCAGATATGCAGATGATACCATTCTAATGGCAGAAAATGAAGAGGAACTAAAGAGCCTTGAAACTCAACATTAAGAAAACTAAGATCATGGCATCCGGCCCTTTCAATTCATGGCAAATAGATGGGGAATAAATGGAAGTAGTGACAGATTTTATTTTCCTAGGGACTGCAGCCAAGAAATTGACAGATGCTTGCTCCTAGGGAGGAAAGCTATGGCAAATCTAGACAACATACTAAAAAACAGAGACATCACCCTGCCAACAAAACTGGCTATTCTTTCCAATGTATTGCTGTGAAAGTTCAACCACAAGAAAGGCTGAGCGCCAAAGAATTGAGACCTTTGAACTATGGTGCTGGAGAAGACTTCTGCAAGTCCCTTGGATTGCAAGGTGATCAAACCGGTCAGTTATAGAGGAGATCAACCATGATTGCTCTTTAGAAGGCCAGATCCTGAAGAGGAAACTTAAATACTTTGCCCACCAAATGAGAAGGAAGGACTCACTGGAGAATAGCCTAATGCTAGGAAAGATTGAGGGCAATAGAAGAAGGGGATAACAGAGAACGAGGTGGTTGGATGGAGTCATTGAAGCAGCTGGCTTAAATGGACTCAGGGGGATGGTAGAGGACAGGAAGGCCTGGAGGAACATTGTCCATAGGGTCACAATGGGTCGGATACGACTTCGCAACTAACAACAACAACAATGGAGACATAATTTTTTTTAGAAACAGTCTGCTCCCTACTGTGTTTTACTTTGGTGTAGTCTTCTTGTTTAGGCTGGGATTTCTCATTTTGCTCATTGACTTTCTGAGTGCTAGAGTTGCCTCTAAACACTTTACTTTTTCCTCTAGTAATTCAAGTACTTTACATTTAATGCATACATAGTTTGGATCCTCTGTGGGCGTAAGATGAAACATGTGGCACACTTTGCAAGAACAATAGCGTCAGTCTTTATCTCCGTGACATTTTTCTTTGTTTGCTTGAAAATTTAAATTAAAAATTTCTAAAAAATTAAATATTTTCCATGTTGCGAAGTGCCAGTTAGTTTACAAGCATTTTAATCTTTTCTTTTCTGTCCTGAAAATTCTTCACTCTTCCCTGTTTTAAGTGTCTGTCTCTTTTTCTGTGGTTTATCTTTTCCTATTAGATCATTAAGAATTTAAACATTTCTAAAGAATTAAAATAAATAAACTATTTTTTTAAATGTGTAGTTGAAAAAAGAAATTGAAAAATTGAAAAAAATATATTTTAAAAATTGAAAAATGGATTTAAAAATTGAAAAAAATTTAAAAATTTTAAGAAGAAATTTAAATTAAAAATGATACTTAATAGTTAAAGAAATACTTCAAATTGGAACAAGGAATTTAAAAATTGAAAAAAAAATTGAAAAGGAATTTTTCTTAAGGAATATTGGAATATTCCTTAAAGAATATTGAATTCCAGTATGATGTGGTCACTCTTGCCAAAGGTTCTGGCAACTTCAAATCCCTCTATCACTTCTCTATTAGTAAGAATTAGGTCCAGTATAGTTTTTCTTCTAGTTCCCTCTTCTACCTTTTGGATGACAAAGTTGTCAGCAAAATTGGTTAGGAATATGTTCGATCTCCTACTTGTCGTAGAGTTTGTCTCCCAATTGATATCAGGATAGTTAAAGTCTCCTATTACATCTTCATGTTGCCCTCTTGATATAGTTTGGAATCCACACGTATTGAAAATGACAGGGGGATAAAATTTACAAGTTTTTTTACTTCCATGTTTTGCCAATAAGTATGGTATTTTCTATCTCATCCATTTTTAACCAGGTTCAATTGTGCTTAATCCAGCACTTTCTAAAAAATAGCTATTGAAGAGCTTTTGGCATCTTTGGTTGCACTTACCTCTTCTTCCCTAAGCCTTCAAAATTACTATGGCACAGTAGAAGCAGATGTCACCTGATCCACAAAATTTGTGGTAATTCTAACACATCACGTCAATTCTAACACTGACGTGTGATCATTGTTCAATGATCACACGTCAGCAGTGACTGTGATTTTGAAAGTGCAGGAAAAGAAATTGCACCAATTTGGGTTCTGCCAATAGCTGCATATTTATGATGGCCGTAGCATCCCACACTGATGATTCACATTTGTGACCTTCCCAGCGAGCTTATCACAAGCAAAATCATTGGGTATACTGGCAGGAAATTGCAAATCACAGTCATATGGAATTGCCTTTAACAGCCCACAGTGATTTGCTTAGCAACTACAGAGGAACAGATGCAAGTTGGCACTGTCATGTGACATCATGTTTAACGATTGAGCTGCTTAATGATGCAGATATCAGTTCCAATTTTGGTAGATTAAGTGAGGACAACTTGAATGGGGATGTCATCAGAGGGGTTATAGATAGTATTTTCTGCTCTTATTTGCAGTTGCCGATTTCCATGAGCAAAAGTGGTGCTTCAAATCTTGCAGTTCATCAGTTGCACTTCATCAGTTAAAGCCCCCAAATATCTAAATTTAGCTCAGAAGATTTGAGCGTAAGCATTCTGGAACATTTTGTCAGGTTTGAAAGACATAGATTTTCTCCATGTATACATGTATAGGTGGGTGTATCTGTATTTCTCTCTGTAGGGATACGTCTGGAATTATATAATCTATCCCAGCACTTCAAGTTATAATAGATGATAGTCCTTTGTGTTGCTAAGAATTTGTGATTGACCCAATTAAACATCTGAATTTGATTGAATGCATATTTGAACATGGATCTCAGTAGTCTTCCATGTGTCAAATGAATCATAAATAAGGTAAGTAAGAAATTATTCTAATATTGGGACATGTTTGCTTTTTCATTGTAATAACATAATATTTATATTATGTAAAATATTTTTTATTTTTTTCACATCATCTCTAACCATTTTATGAACAAAGTTCCACTTTTCTTTGAATCTTACAGACAAAGAAGGGGGCAATAAGAGCACCTGGGACAACATTAAATAACAAACAACATTGAAAAGGGAAGAAAATCAAGCCAGAAATCAAAATATTTTCCATTTTCTTCAGAAAACCATACAATTCTGCTCCTCCTCCAGAAACTGTAAGACAAAAGAGAGAAAAATTAAGAAAGATTTCAAGCCGGAATAAGCAGATTATTCAGAACTGAAGGTTATATTACATATAAGGGAGATTATTTTTCATTCAGCATATCTGGAAGTCAGTTGGAGGAAAAGGTCAATAGTAAAGCCATGTGGAACAGACCGTAATATAGGCCTCTCCCTGTGAGAAAGAAAATTGCTTGAATGAAAGCACCACTAAACATCAGTGGGTTGACTCCAGGGAGAAACTGTATGGGTGTCTAGATAGTGGGAGAAGCTTCATTACAAATTCCCTCCTCTTGAGACACAAGAGCACACACACAGAAGAGAAACCCTTTGAATGTCCCATCTATGCGGAAAGTTTCAGTCAGAATTCCAATATCATGATACGCCAGAGGCCTCACACAGGAGAGAAACTCTTTGAATGTCCTGACTGTGGCAAAAGTTTTAGATATAATTCCCACTTGGTGATACACCGGAGGACTCATACAGGAGAGAAACCCTTTGAATGTCCTATTTGTGGAAAAAGTTTTAGTTGCAAATCTACGCTGGTGCTACACCAGAGAACTCACACAGGAGAGAAACCCTTTGAATGTCCTATCTGTGGGAAAAGTTTTAGTGATAATTCCAGCCTCGTGAAACACCAGAGTACTCACACAGGAGAGAGACCTTTTGAATGTCCTATTTGTGGGAAAAGTTTTAGTTGCAAATCAACGCTAGTGCTACACCAGAGGACTCACACAGACAAACCCTTGGAATGTCCTCTTTGTGGGAAAAGTTTCATACAGAATTCTGATCTGGTAAGGCACCAGAGGATTCACACAAGAGAGAAACCCTTCGAATGTCCTATTTGTGAGAAAAATTTTAGTCGCAGTTTCCAGCTAGTAATGCATCAGAGAACTCACACAGGAGAGAAACCCTTTGAATGTCCTGACTGTGGGAAAAGTTTTAGTCGCAGTTCCCACCTGGTGATACACCAGAGGACTCACACAGGAGAGAAACCCTTTGAATGTCCTATCTGTGGGAAAAGTTTTAGTGATAATTCCAGCCTGGTGAAACACCAGAGGACTCACACAGGAGAAAAACACTTTGAATGTTCTGACTGTGGGAAAAGATACAGCCAGAATTCCTACCTGGTAATACATCAGAGGATTCACACAGGGGAGAAACCCTTTGAATGTCCTGACTGTGGAAAAAGGTTCAGTCAGAATTCCACCCTGGTAGTACACCAGAGGACTCACACAGGAGAGAAACCCTTTGAATGTCCTGACTGTAGAAAAAGTTTCAGTCAAAATTCCCACCTTATGAGACACCAGAGGATCCACATTGGAGAGAAACCTTTGAATGTCCTGACTGTAGGAAACGTTTCAGTCAGAATTTCTTCCTTGTGATACACCAGAGGATTCACACCGTGGAGAAGTCTTTGAAATGTCCAGTCTGTGGACGTCACTTCAAACATGAATTATCTCTTATTGCACACAAGGAAATCCACAGGAGGCAAAAGTTGAAGAGTTTAGAGAAGTTTCATTTGTTATATCCCATTGAAAGTGTAGGTAAGAAATTTATTGTTTGAATTTTGGCCTGATTCATTTCACTCAGACATTTCTCTGGATTAAAATTGTAGGTGGAGAGAAAAGGAAAGTGGAAAATGGCCTGACTGCCACCCCACCAGGCCTCATACCTTCCTCCTCACCTTTGGAAGATCTCTGATCCTCATGTTGGGGAGGGAGGGAACGAGGGAAGGAAGGATACACATTCTTGGGCCTCATGACTGCATCCTGGAAGGAACCACATTTTCAGTGGGCACTTGATTCGTCCCTGGGCCATGTGATGGACTTCGGGAAGCGGCTGCCATTTTGCCACACTGTCCAGACTGATAATACAGATGAGGGACAAACCTTTCTGTTTTGCTACCTTAACATGAGGGCAGAAATGGCAAAAGCCATTTTTGTGGCCAAAAACTGCCTCAAACTGTGAGATGAGCAGCAATTAAGTTTAATAATAAGTGAATTTTATAATGAAAAGATAATTTAAAGGAGGAGAGTCTGAAGCGGTGGCTGCTGCTTCTGGTTGTGGACCCCTGTCGGGTGGCAGTCTCTTTTCAGGAGGGACCAGGGGCAGCTGACCGACATCAGTTATGATCTTCTGGTATCCATCTTCCCATTTGATGATAGGGGTCCATTTATCAAGCCAAGCAAGTCCCAATATGATAGATTTCGACATTTTTGGAGCCACTACAAATCGTATAAGTTCACAATGCCTGCCCATTTCTAATCTGATCAACTCTGTCATTTGGGTGGCTGGGACTCCTCCAATTAATGTTCCATCTATCTGTTCAAACTTGATTGGGCAATTTAGGGCTTTAGTTTTTATCCCTAATTGCTCAACAATAGGGAGCCCAATAAGGCATCTAGAACACCCTGTATCTTTTACTGCTTCTAACTCCCCAGCCTCCCAAGTTTCAGGCACCACCAACTTTAACTGTAAAAGGGGGAATGGTAGCACTCATCATGGGGGTCCTCTTCCTCATTTCTCTTTTTGGGAAGGGTTTCTTTGGCTGGAGGTTCCTCGCTCTCTTCTGTGGGAAGGGGAACCTCTACAGTGTGTCTGGCAAACTGGCTGGTGTCTGGAGGCTTCTGTGGAGCTCAATTTAGTTGTATCTTTGTCCTTTGTATATGAAATATGTGTTGGTTAAGCAGTGTTCTGCTAGTTCCATGAGGTGTTTGGGTGGTTGGTATTTATTTTTGATGATTTCAAGAGTTTCTTTTATCGGGACTTAAGTGAATAGTGAAAGCACATTGAAACTTACAAGCAGATCTTTTTGTTCCACGTGTAGATCTCTGATCATTTCCAAGAGGTGTTATGAGTTTTGTACATGTGAAGCTGCTGCTTCAGCATGGGGCTGTAGCTGCTTTGCTAGGTATTTGGCTAGGTTTTGTAGTGGTGCTCCTCTGGAGCTGACAATGGGTTTGAGAGGTATGCTTTCTTTGTGTATTTTTGGGGGGCTGTATAGATTGGGGCATCTGGAAGATTTTTCTATTGGGATCTCTTTGCTCATGTGGCTGGTTATAATTTTCTTCTTGGTTATTTTTTCCAGGTATGTGGTTGGGTCCTTGTTTATGGGTTTGTATGTGGAGTCTTGGAGTAGGTCTGTCAATTTTGTTTTGTAGTCTTTTCTATCCATTACTACTGTGGGCATTACCTTTATCTGCTGGAAATATGATTATGCTCCTGTCGTTCCTTAGGGCTTGCAGGGCTTTTAGTTCCTCTTTGTGCAAGTTGCTTTTGGGTGGTTTGCTTGTGCATAGGATGCGAGTGACTTGGTGTATTATTCTATCATCTTCATCTGTATTTAATAAAGGCCCTATCTCACTGGTCAACGGACGCAAAACGTATGCATAAAGGACACAGCGGATGAGCAAAATTTCAGGGGTGGCTCCATCCGTTGTCATCTGCTCCAAAAAGTGGCAAAAATTTGCATAAACAGAACGGAAAAGAACGGACGTGGGTAGGATGTAGCAGGGATGTTAAACGGATGTTCGTAGGAAGCCTAGCAGATGACAGCGGATGGAAGCGGATGACACATCCGCAGGGGTTCTGGGGGAGAATAGCGAAGCGGACGTATAGCGGAAGGGGCGGATGCATAGCGGATGACGTGGATGCATCACGGATGCCTATAGGAAGCAAAGCGGATGCATAGCGGATGTATATCGGATGCAAAGCGGTCACTGCACATGCGGGGAGTATGAATTGTGTCAGCTCCGTGGATATAAAAGGATGCAGCTCGCACGCAGTCAGCATTCAGAGGAAAGACGTGCTGCCAAATACATCTTCAAAGAACACCACGGCTCGTCAGTCAGGGAAGAAGAGAAAGCCCGTGCCTACTCGTGCCACCCCTGGCAAGAAGGACAGAACCAGCATTCCACCCCCTGGCACTGACTCTGAAGCTGCTGGTGCTTCTCCTGCTGCTGGTGCTGGTGCTGGTGCTACTGCTGCTGCTGCTGCTGTAGTGGACCAGCCCCAAGGCCCTCAAAGCCCTGCTGCTGAAGGTCCTGCCTCTCAAGCCCCTGCTTCTCAAGCCCCTGAAGGCCCTGCTGAAGCCCCTGCCAGAGAGAGGAAGAGGCAAGGGAAGGAGAAGGGAGAGAGGAAACAGTACACCATTTCCGAGGACCATGAGGAGGAGGTGCTGGAATGGCTGAGGGAGAACAAGTACCTGTGGAGAAAGGGCCACAGACTCTATCACAACACAAGAAGAAACAGGCAGCTTGGAGAGAGAAGGCAGAGAGCCTGGGCTACACTGCAGATGTACTCCTGGGATGGTGGAAGCACATGCACACCTGATATGGCAAGCTACACCTCAAAAAATCTGGCCAGGCTGCTGTCAAGCTCACTGACCGGGAGATGTACGTCATGGCCAAGTGTAGCTTCCTGGAGGGTGAGGTCCGCCATCGAGGAGCAGCCCCTCTGACACCCCTCTCCCTCAGACAGCCCACAGACAGCCAGTCCTCTTCCAGCCAGGAGCCAGCTGCCCTGTCCAGGCAGGTGTCTTCAGAGGGCCCCATGGCAGAGACCCCCCCTCGACAGCTGCACTCCCCATGCAGGAGGACTTGGAGAATGATGCCCTGCTGTCACAAATGGAAGAAGCAGCAGCAGCCACCAGAGACCAACGAACCCCCACCCCCAGCTCCACAGGATGCAGGCAGAGAGGCAGACTGGAGGGCCAGAACCACACTGTCCTGTTGGAGATCAGGGACACAATGAGGACCAGCACAGAACTGCTCTCTCAGCTGGTCCACTTGAACAGAGGATCCTCCAGCCGCCACACTTTCATCACCTATGTGAGCCACACCTTGAAGGATATGTCTGATGCCCAGTACCAGGTGATGAAGGAAAAGATCACAGCACTTCTGCAGAACCCTCAAGGCCCAGCTGAA
This sequence comes from Laticauda colubrina, assembly GCA_015471245.1. NCBI lineage: Eukaryota > Metazoa > Chordata > Lepidosauria > Squamata > Elapidae > Laticauda > Laticauda colubrina. Next base: position 2,316,964 of record BLBF01000079.1, on the reverse strand, counting down.
TCTGCTCAGACCCAGCCCAGGTCTGCTCCTCCATCCCAGGTGATGTCACAGCCCTTCCACGGCTTTCAACAGTCTCTCACCTACCAAGGCTACGACTACCAGGACTTCCCACAGCAGAAGCAGACCTTCCCAGTTCAGGCCCAAGTTCATTGCATGCCACAGACACCACACCTCACTCAGCTGCAGACCAGACAGCCCCACTACACTCCTCCTTCCTCCACCCCACAGCCAAGCCCCTCAACAGAAAATCTGTCATCAGGATTGTGCCTGACATCCCAGGTACTTGATGAAGGGCCTCTCAACCTCACGGGACTGAGTCAGCTCTTGGACAGCTTCCTGAACACACCATCCCCTGTTGTACTCTCAGGACCAAGTACCCCAATGGCGCCTCAGACCAGCACTCAAGCCACAGCCACCTCCACAGTCCCTGCCCGCTTAACAGCTGAGACCATGGACATGACTCAGAGTGACTGAGAATAGTGCCAGAGACTGAGTTGTTGCTTGTTCATTTTGTCTTTGCTTAAGACACTTTACTTGGTTCATTTTGCTTTTTTAATAAAGTCATACAGTTTACTTAAGACAGTTATTAATACAGGTTATCTTTGCTTTACACACTTGGTTCATTTTTTCTACTTAATAAAGTGTTGGTGAAAACTTTGAAAAAATGGTTAAGCCTTTGCATGCTTGTGGGATAGGTAAGGATACTTGTGGGATAGATAAGGATAGTTGTGGGATAGATAAGGATAGTTGTGGGATGGATAAGGATAGTTGTGGGATAGATAAACCTCCAGTGCAAGCATAGTGGGACTGTATGGTCCACCCTCCCAGCTGCCACACATATGGACCTTTTTTATCAAGAACAATTTATTCATTGATCAACACATTTCAAAATAAACAAAGCTCTTAATTAATGCCCTATTCATTGTAGGGCCACTCAACATACATGGCACAATCTCATCAGTGTTATGAGACAGCCTCAAGGAAGCATCCATTAACCATCTACCATCCTGTTTTGCCCCTCCACTGCTCCAGCTGGGGAGTTGCACCAGTGTCTCAGTAGGTTGCGCTGCTTCTTCCCTTCACATGAAGCTCTGTTGGGGCCTTGTACATCCACAGTGTCTATCAGGTTTCGTCCTTGCCTCCATTCACCAGGTTCCATGTCCCCATTCCCTTGTTGACGGTCCACATGTCTGTTCTGCAACACTGGGTAGCAGGTGCACATGACATTGTGCAGGATGCAGCAAGCTTCCACGATGCTCCTCACAGTGTCTGGGTGATGCTGCATGGTGGTGAGAAGTATCTGGAACCTGTTGGCCAGGATGCCGAAGGCGTTCTCCACCACCCGTCTTGCCCTGGACAGCCTGTAGTTGAAGATCCTCTCTTCACGGGTGAGGTATCTTGAACTGTACGACTTCATGAGGTAGGTTCTGAGGGAGAAGGCGTCATCACCAATGATGAAGTAGGGCACATCTTGTGTGTCATTGGGTAGGGGGTCTGGATCTGGAAAATCCATGATGAGGTTGTGTTCCAGCCCATCCTTGAGGTCACTGGCGTTGTATACCTGGCTATCTGAAGCTGACCCATTGCCTGAAGCATCGATGTATATGAACTTGTAGTCAGCATCAACCATGGCAAAGAGGATGATACTGAAGAAGCCCTTGTAGTTGAAATAAGTGGACCGTGAGTTGGCTGGAGCTTTGCAGGCCACGTGCTTCCCATCTGTGGCTCCAACGGTGTGGGGAAAGTTCTACCTCTGATACCACTGGTCTGCAACTTTCCTCCAGCCTTGTTCAGTGGTGGGACACTTGAGGAGCTCCTCCAGGTATTCTTCGATGATGGTCTGCACCACTTCTCTGACCACTTTGCTGATGGTGTTGTGTGGCACCCTCCACGCATACTGCATATTTTTGTATGTGGTTCCAGAGGCTAGGTGGCGCAGAGTCAGTGCCACCTTCAGTCCAGGGTCCAGGCTGGGTCTCAGATGCTGTACAAGTTCGTCAAACATGGCTGGTGGCATCCTCATGAAGTGATGGAATGCACGAGGGTCTTCATTCCTCAGCTCCACCATCAACTGGTCATAGAGTCCGAACTCCATTCTTCTCCCGATCCATCCTCGGACCCACACAGCTCTTGGACGTCTCCTTCTTCTCCTTGTGTATAAAAGGTGAAACAGTCTGAACAGGGTTTGGTTCTGGTGATGAATGATCGCAGCTACCATATGGATTGTGTCATGATCCATGGTGGAGAAGAATGGATGATGTGGAAGAGCAAGACCAAGGGTGAAGAGGTCTGTACACTATGGCTGCTGGACTCATACTGAAATCCAGGTGATTTCCTCCCCCTTTTTATAGAAAATATCGGTTTTCCGCTAAGTGTCCTTCTACATACTCTCGACATACTGCAGACATCCTAAATCATCTGAGATACATCCAAGATACAAACGTTTTGTCCATTTTAATCCTTTATATACGAGATGCATACACTACATCCTTTCTATTTCTGTGCTACTAACGCTGTGTGGACGTTCCGTGTACCTTTCGTTTCCTCCCTCTTTCTGTTTTCAGCTGCAGCGGATGTGAGTTGCAAGGATGTCCAGAGGATGCTGAGAGGATACAGCAGAAGTTTAACGGATGATAACGGACATAGAACATTTGTTGCCTGTATATGCCACGGGTGTACATCGTATGCGGCGGAAAGTTCATCTGTTCAAAAAGTTTTGTGCAGCTCAAAACTTCTTGGGCGGATGAAATCTCAGTGGACGGATGCTGGAGGGATAGAGTGTATGAAACACGTATGCAGTGAGTACACAATGGATGCATCGCATTTTCCAACGGATGGCAAGCTTTTTTTAATGTTTTACATCCTCTTTGCATCCATTGGTGCAGTGGGACAGGGACTTTAGTTAGGCTGGATTCCATTCCACATATGATGGATTCTGTGGGGATTTTTTTGGGTGCTATAGCATAATTGAATCCTTTGGTTAGGACATCTGTTTCTGTTATACATAGTATCTAAAGTCCTGCACGTATTCGTGAGCTGGTCGGCCTTTTTGTTTTATGCCCAATAGTTCATCTTCTGCTTGCTGTTCTGTGGATTTGTCTTCAAACCGAGTTCGTAGAGCCCGTAAGAAAACTCCAATATTGCATAATGCTTCTGATCTCTTGTGCATATCTGCTGCCCAGTCACTCGCCTCCCCCTACAATACACTTGTAACTGCTATGACCATTGACTGATGAGAGGGGTAATGATGACCATATAAGTCAAAATTATTTATGACTTGTCCTAAATAAAAAACTGCCACTTTATTGGCATTTCCAATACAGCATTCAGGAGAGGGGGTCCCCCACCTACACAGCCTTCCACTGCCTCCTCAGCTGTTCCTTCCACAGGCCATTTGGGATCTGTCTCTTCTGCCAACCTTCCTTTATCACTGCCACTAACTACAATTGGTAGACTTACTAGTAAAATAAGGCAACACTGACTTTCTGCCAAGAACTGGAGACTTCAATCAATAAATCATGTTACTCACACTTGTAGAGTTGAAATTGAAGAGATTATTGCTGTATTCCCAAATGTGGCTAAGAACTGTAACAACGGATGTCCGTGTAAAGTCAATGAAAACAGTTCACTGTTTTGAAAACAACTTCAACACTGTTTTATCCATCCCTGCCCAATTACCTCCGCCCCACCCGAATCCCCCCATTACCTAATTATCCATGGCACCACCCCATGCCTAATTACACCACGCCTAAGCTAATATTACATTCCTCCCTTCATCTTACCTCCCATTAGTATTTTAAATAACAATAATCACTTCGCCTCAAGCCCAGCACAGATAAAGCCAAACAGTTTTAAAGCCAAACATTGCAAAAAGACATCCATCCTTGTTACCTGAATTCCAAGGCTACACAGCTCTCCCACATTCTGAAGTTGATTTCTGAGGCTGTGAAATGTCACCCACAGCCCTCCTTCCCTTCTCTGCTGGTCTGGATCAGCTGTTTGCCAAGTTGCAATGCCGGACTTGAGGTGTAGATCAGGGATTCACTGCTATCAGGGATTCACAGCTCCAAGGGACAGCTGTAATATTGGGCTTCAAGATGCTGGTAAGATGTAGAGCCCGGCAGGTGTGATCGGGCAGGCGTGGGCGGGGCCAACCAGGCATGATTGTTCAGTTTGGCGAACTGAGCCATCCCTACTACCTGGTGCGAGGTAGTTGAATTTCACCACTGCTTCGGAGGCTTCAGATGAGGGGATTGAAGGAAAGGGAGGCTTATAATCATGGTTTTTATTATAAGCCTCCCCACTCCCCTCGTTTGAATGCTGCCCCAGGCCAGCTGGGAATCAATTTGGAGGCCAGTGAGCCCCAACCCCCTCTTGCCTTGGAGAAGTCTTCTCCCAGCCCTTGAAATTGGTTCCAAAGGCAGCGAGGAAGCCACAGGGGGCTGCTGCCAGCCACGTTTGAATGTCGCTCATCTAACTTGGAGATTGGAGAATAAATGCTACTCGCATTTGCACAGCATTAGTGAAGGGGTGGGGGTGAGGGGAAAGGATCCACACATCGAGGAGGTTGAGCAGCTGCCAGCGATGCCTTCAAGCGAAGATGTTGCAAGGGGAGGCTCAACCCCCCCCCCCAGAAGCTTCTCTTCCTCCTCAACAGAAGCACTCAAGCGTAAAGCCCTCACCACCCCTCTGGCCCCTGACAAGCCTCCTCCTTCCCACTAAGCGTGTAAGTGCTTCTGGTGAGGAGGAAGAGAAGCTCCTGAGGGCAGGGGTGTGGGAGATTGAGGCATTGGAGCACTTCCCGGGTGTTTCCTGGCCTGTGAGGGGAGGGCGCGATCTCTTGCACCCCCCCAGGAGCTTCTCTTCTTCCTCACCAGAAGCGCAAAGTGCTCACTGCCCCTCTGGCCCCCAACAAGCCCTCTACTTCCCGCTAAGCGTGTGAGCACTTCTGGTGAGGAGGAAGAAGGGGTCGAGCCTCCCCCTTGCAACATCTTCACCTGAGGGCAGCTGCTTCCTGCACCTCAGGAGGTCCGTGCTCTTCCCGCTGCTGCTTAGCCTCCTTGGTGTGCTGAGGCAGGAGGCAGCAGCCACAACACGGGAGACTGCAAGATTGCCCCTCCTCCGCGCTTCAGCATGCTGCGGCCTACCAAAATTTTCTCATGGCCCACCAGTGGGCTGCGGCCCACCGGTTGGCAACTACTGGTGTGGATGATTTCTCTATCCAGCCTAATGGACATGGCATATCAATCTTGCAGTTGCTCTGGTATTCCTCTGATGCTGCAGGCATTATTCATGAGGTTGCTTGCGACCCATCTAAAGTTGACTATCTTGCTTCATTTCCATTATTTTGTCTTCACCCTCACCTATTCTGTCAGGGTTTTAAATCTGGTCCTGAGCAGCTCAACAAATGCATCAGCATCATTTAGTTTGGGCGCATCCTCATAATTTAGCTAGGCCACCCAAGTGAAAGCATCCCCCTCATTCATCCCATCTGTAATTGCAGAAACTAGGTCATGATCTGTTGTATGTTGGTTTCCAAATTGATCTATATGTGACCAGATTCAGCTGAAAAAGTAAGCAAGTTTTTCAGGTTTTCTGTCAAAAATTGCTTGGTGTCTGGTGTGGCTGGCCTGGGGGGGAGAATCGCCATGGTGACCACTGGCTGAGCTGGAAATTGTTGTGCCAGTGCGGACTGCAAGAGGGGCCCCTGCAGGGATACTCTGAGGGGTGGCTGAATTGGAATATCTTGAATCGGGGCTGCCTGCTAAACTCCTCACCGCGCTGGGAAAGGAGGGGTGGCTGCAGCCTACTGCCAAAACTGACCCCATTGCTGCACCGGGATTGTTGCTGCTATTTGGGGTCATGGTGGTCCCAAACCTGATGGTGCAACTGGTGCTGCCATCCACTGGCATTGGACCCACCCCTCACCAGGATAGAATCCCCACCCTGCAGGAATACTTTCCACAGAGGGTAACTTAGCTGTTGGTTGTGGAGGGGAGGAATTGGGGTTTGTAATGTGCTCATACCAAATGCTTGGCCCTGCTGTGCTTAGCTGATTCTTCAGCCACCTCTAGCTGATGCCACGCTGGTTCCACTGTCAAGTCTTGGACTAGGGAAAGTGAATGTGGGCTGAGTTAAGGCCCAGCTCAACTGGAGAGGTTGTGGCTGTGAGAAATAACTTCCCACTTTAAGTTGCTGAAATGGCTCTGGGAGTTCTGCCAATGATTGGCTACAGGATGGAGGCAACAGATTCCAACTCCCATTGTCTGATTCAAAAGCCCCCACACTTCTCCACTCTGGCTTGGGGCCCGACCTTACAGGGCTGGAGTAGGAAAGGTGTTCAGCCATCTTCTCCTTTGGTCCCATCTCTGGATTCAGCTCAATCTGGCAGCTTTTCCAGGAATCCGTTTCTTTGGGCCATGGACCTAGCCTCCGTCTTTCCTCTGCAGATTCAACTGCTTGCACAATTTTTTCAGAAGGAGGACACGGGGTTTCAATCAGTCCTCTGATATCCATTCCCTCCGCTCCTTCTGCAGATTCCTCCTTTTCTTCCATCTTTGCTGAGCCTTCGCACTACTTCAGCTTTGGGTCAGTGCTGGGGCTCAGAAACCCGGACAGCCCCCTTTCGGGGTGCTGGTAGCTATTTAGAGATTTGGGATAATGTCAGCGTTCCAGCAAACCTCCAACCAATAACTTCAAGACAGACATCTTCTCAAAAGTTCTTTTTATTTTGGCTAGTAAACTGGCACAACTGGAGAATTCTGAATCTGAAAGTTCTGGGCTTCCTTGCAATAAGTAAAAACTACAAATCCATCTCCTGTACCTATCATCACATCACATGCCCAATCACCATCCATCCCAACTTGAGACTTCCCCTCACTTATGCGCAAAATAACATGACCTTGAATTAGAAAAAGAATGTTATTATGTCTAACTGCATACACTCCAAGAAATTCTCCCCTTCTACTTTCCCAGGCTCTAAATGTGGCAGTGTGGGATCATCCGGTTTCAATATGGCTGACATTCTTCTCTCTGCTTCTGAAGGTCAAACACCATCTCCTTTGTCTTGCTGGTGTTTAGGTGCAAGTTGTTTTCTGAGAACCATAACTTCTGGACTTCTTCCCTATATGCTGACTTGTCCACTCCTGTAATAAGACCCAGCACGGTGGAATCATAAGCCCACTGGTGCTGCACACTATGAAACTGGTGACTGCAATTTTCTGCTGGTGGGAAGATTTAAAAAATCTCAAGTTAAGTTGGATTCTTTGGAAATGGCTTCCCTCCGGATTTTGTGGGTGTTCCATCACTGGAGGATTCTGAATGAGTAGAAACTTCTGTCCCAATCTCCTGCTTATTTCCGAGAAATGGCTGTGCAGTCTCTTTTTAAAAGCTACCAGTGATGGAGCACCAACCATTCCTGAAGGCAAGCTTTTCCACTAGTTAATTGTTCTCACTGCTAGAAAGCTTCTCCTAACAGGAAGTTCTAGGTTGCTTCTCTCCTTGATTAGTTCCATCCATTGCTTCTTATCTTTTGGTGCTTTGGAAAATAAGTTGACACCCTCTTCTTTATGTCAACTCAAATATTGGAACACTGTTCAATTGTTCAATGTTGGGTTTTTTTTATTTCCATGTCTTGCCAATAAGTATGGTATTTTCCTGTCCCATCAATTTATTAACCAAGTTCAATTGTGCATAATCCAGCACTTTCTAAAAAAATAGCTATTGAGGACCTTTTGGCATCTTTGGTTCACAGGTAGTCCTCACTTACCACTTCTTCCCTGAGACTTCAAAGATACTATGGCACAGTACAAGCAGACATGCCCCTGATCTATAAAATTTGTGGTAATCCTAACAGTTGTTCAGTGACTGCACGTTTGTTTTTTTCATTGTAATATATAATATTTATATTAGGTAATATATTATTTTATTTTTTCACATCATCTCTGTCATTTTATAAACAATTAAAGTTCCACTTTTCTTTGAATCTTATAGACAAAGAAGATGGCAAAAGGAGCACTTGGGACAACTATAAATAACAAGCGACATTGAAAAGGGGAAAAAATCAAGCCAGAAATCAAACTATTTTCCATTTCCTTCAGAAAACCACACAATTCTTCTCTACCTTCAGGAGATATTAGACAAAGGAGAGAAAATCAAGAACAAGTTCAAGTTGGAATAGGCAGATTATGCAGAACTCAAGAATATATTACATGAAAAGTCAAAGGAAATTATATTTCATTTAGCAAAAAAGGAAATACCTGGAAGTCAGTGGGGAGGAAAAGGTCAATAGTAAAGCCACATAGAGCAGACAGGAGATAATCCATTTGCATGTCTTCACTATGAGAAAATTTTCAGTCACAATTCCAGTCTTATGTAATTCTATTACATAAGTAGATTGAATCCAGGGAGAAACAGTAAGAGTGTTTGGTTGTGGAAAAAACTTCATTAGAAATTTCCATCTCACGAGACACCAGAGAACTCACACGGAAGAGAAACCTTTTGAATGTCCTGACTGTGGGAAAACTTTCAGTTGTAATTCCAACTTGGTGATATACCAGAGGATATACAACGGAGAAAAATCTTTTCACTGTCCCGACTGTGGGAGAATTCCAGCCTGGTAATACATCAGAGGATTCTGTCCATGGAGAAACCCTATGAATGTCGAGAATGTGGGAAAGGTTTCATTAGAAATTCCCACCTCATCAGACACCAAAGGACTCACACAGGAGAGAAACCCTTTGAATGTCCTATCTGTGGGAAAAGTTTTAGTGATAATTCCAGCCTGGTGAAACACCAGAGGACTCACACAGGAGAGAAACCCTTTGAATGTCCTATCTGTGGGAAAAGTTTTAGTGATAATTCCAGCTTGGTGAGACACCAGAGGACTCACACAGGAGAGAGACCCTTTGAATGTCCTCTCTGTGGGAAAAGTTTTAGTTATAATTCCAGCCTGGTGAAACACCAGAGGACCCATACAGGAGAGAAACCCTTTGAATGTTTTGACTGTGGGAAAAGTTTCAGTCAAAATTCCCACCTTATGAGACACCAGAGGATCCACATAGGAGAGAAACCTTTGAATGTCCTGACTGTAGGAAACGTTTCAGTTAGAATTCCTTCCTAGTGATACACCAGAGGATTCACACCATGGAGAAATCTTTGAAATGTCCAGTCTGTGGATGTCACTTCAAGCATAAATTATCTCTTATTGCACACAAGGAAATCCACAGGAGACAAAAGTTGAAGAGTTTAGAGAAATGTTGAATTTCATTTGTGATCTCCCATTGAAGGTATAGGTGAGAAATTGATTGTTTGAATTTTGGCCTGATTCATTTCACTCAAACATTTCTCTGGATTAAATTTGTTGGTGGAGAAAAAAGGAAAGTAGAAAATGGCCTGACTGCAACCCCACCAGGCCTCCTACCAGAGGTGGTATTCAGCAGGTTCTGACCAGTTCTGGACAACTGGTAGCAGAAATTTTGAATTGTTTGGAGAAGGGGCAAATACCACTTCTGACTGGAGATTTTACAGTATCCTTCCCCCGCCACGCCCACCAGGCCACGCCCACAGAACCGGTAGTAAAAAAAAATTGAATCCTACCACTGCCTCATACCCTCCTCCTCACCTTTGGAAGATCTCTGTTCCTCATGTTGGGGAGAGAGGGAATGAAACACATCCTTGGGCCTCATGATTGCGTCCTGGAAGCAGCCACCATTTTCAGTGGGCCCTGGATTCGTCCCTGGGCAATGCAGCAGACTTTTTGAAGTGGCTGCCATTTTGCCACATTGTCAGTTCGAAGAGGGACAAACCTCTCTGTTTTGCTATCTTAACATGAGGAAAAAAATGTACAATAGAAAATGTCTCATTTTAAAAAATGCATTATGTTAGAATTATCAAAAGCATTTGACATATAAAAATGGGTACTATCAGTGTTGCTAGGAATATTAGGGCAAGACAAGACGCTCAGAGTTGCCTCAAACTGTGAGATGAGCAGCGTTTAATAATAAATGAATTTAATAATGAAAAGGTAATGTTAAGCTCATTTCGCAACTCTTCCTCAGTGATGAGGACTCCACACATACAGTGGTTTCTAGCACACTAAAATTGTTAACCTGTAATCTGTCTCTTATGCATTTTGCATTACTATGACCAATCTGTCTTCCTTAGCTTCCCTTCTCTCCTCATTATAAATTTAGAATTTCAGTTTCAGTCATATATCAATCCATGCATTCTGTGATTCTGATGATGTGAGCTGCAGTTAGGCTTCTACCTCTTAATTTATTTGTTGCATTGTTACCTGCTCCAGTCCTACATTCTATGAAAGATTGACATTTCATTAAAAAATTAGAATGGCTAAACTGGATCTGTTTTTATTGGCATTCTTTTCAGAATCAGGGATGTTTTCTGCCATCACTGCCAGTCTTCAAGAAGGAAGTTAGGATTTTTCAAACTGGACAACTAAGCTACAGTTCCCCTTGTAACTTTACAACGGTTAAATCAGCCATTGGTTGTGCCAGTGGGTTTGTAGGCTTTGGAAAATCAAACCATTACGGAGGAGCTATCTGGCTTCTCTGATGACTGTCCGCATTATGAATCAGATTCAACAGACATTGTGAAAATTGGCATCCCCGTGATGGAGTAGACAGAAATGTTTCGAGAAGCCAGCAAGAAGTAATAGTATCGCTTCACACTATGTTAGTGAGATCACACTTAGAATACTGCATCCAGTTTTGGTCACCCCAATACAAAAAGATGTTGAGATTATGGAAAAAGTGCAAATAAGATCAGTAAAGATGGTAAAGGACCTGGAAATTAAACCGTATAACAATCAGTTGAGGGAGCTAGGATAACAAGGCTATTGAAGAGAAGGATGAGAAGGAAGCATAAGGGGGCTTTTAAGAAGTGGCATCTTCTAGGGAAGAGCTCAGGCTCAGAAACCCTTCCATTTGGGAGAGAGTCATCCATTTGTTTGCGCTCATAATCCCAAAAAGTCCCAGAGGAAGGGGATCTCCCAGAGCAGAAATATCACAATTCTTCACAATCCTTCTGGGTAACCCACCAGCTGGATAGGCGAATAATTATTTCCTCCCCACAATGCTTCCAGCAAATGACATCTCGTGCAAATAGCTTTTTTTTCTGGGTGTAATATAGTCCTCACTTATCTTTTGCCTCATTTAGGAACCATTCAAGATTAGGATGGTATATGAAAAACAATCATTTGATGTCGCAGTTTCCATGTGAATTCACTTAATGACCAGAAGAGAAATGAGGTCAAAAGCCTGTTGTAATAAAGTGATTTGCCAGAATTGCTGCTCACAGTTGTGGTCTCTCAGCAAGGACTACCCATGTTCATTCACCACCACCCTGCAGGCTTCTCCTTTCTGCGATTGATGGGGAGGAGATCAATGTGCTCTCTGGATGGCTTTCCTATTAGAGAGCTGGTGGTGTGCAGGGGGGAAGGTGCTGTTGCTGGACTAGGAGTGGGGACACCCAAGTGCCAGTCCCTCCTCAGCCATGAAAGGTCCCTCAGGCCCAGCCCCACTTGACAGACCAAACTAAGAAACTTAACTCCACAGAAAGACTCAACAGTTGTGGGTTTTTTGAAGTTTTATTGGATTTTTATTTTTAAACATATATCAACATCAATACATGAACAGTGTGGCCTCTGGATATGGTTCATGTTAATACAAATAGCAACAGTCAATTGTTACATTAATCAAACTTACATAATCCTGATATTAATGTCCATGATTTTTAAAGTATATTCAATCTTCCAATGTTCCATTCTAATACTAATTAGCATATACTATTCAAGTACCAATTATCCTATCATTTAAACATATCTAATAATACCATCTTTCAACCTCCAATCTTTCCATTTATCTATATTTTATATAAAGGTGTATATTCTTATTTCTACCTCTATTTTAGTTTTTAATCAGGCCATCATATTAGAAAAAAGAAGAAAAAATAATGTTCTGTCCATCATCTCTTGCTTGTTATAATACTTCAGTTCTTATTCGTTTTTGTTTTTGTTTTGCTTTCCTCTCATACAATTTACAGAAGCGTATGGCATTTAGCAGACTTAAATTTTTTTTCCTTCAGAAATAAAACAGACACTCGGCGTGTCTGTATGCTGTCTGGCTTTCATGAATGAAGTTTGCTTCCTTGGAGTCTCTGGCCTGTTGATGCTCCTAGGTCCTAATTCTGTGGGAGCCACTGGAATCAGTCATAAAGATTTAGGATGTAGAAAGGTATTCATCTCTATTGAGAGCTAAACCTCTATAAAAGTGCAGGAATCTATTGATCAGCTTCCAATCTGCAAACTAACACCCTCCAAATATTCTGCTCAGGAATACTCAGCTCTGAATTCTTACTCCAGAAATTGGGAAGACTGCTCTAGCGAGATTCACTCCCCAATAATACAGATAGGGAATTAATGTTGCATGTTCCATTATTCTGTTAATGGAATAAAGCTCACAAGCTGGCAGTAACTTAGGGACTCTGTACACAAATAAATGTTTGATGAGCTTTTAAGGCCCAGAATGTAGTTAATTTTGAAAAGCTAAGTAGGGTCGAGCTTCCATCTTCAAGTCTCTTGCAAAACTAAGTGTTCATGAGTTGTCCTGCACTCCCCAAAACAAATAAGTGGCTGAAGAAGTCTTCACCGGTCCATAAAGAGGTGAGTTTTGACTGCTGTACACATACAGTTCCCACCTTCTTTCTCTCAGTGTAGTTCTTGCTTCTTTCATGGGGAGCTTATTGCTCTATTTCTGTGATGATGAGTGAATCCTTGGGAGGCCTGAACGAACAAGTTAGGGATAATGATCACGGAGAAAGTCTATCGATGTGCTTACTGAAGTCAAAAACAACTTGAAAGCACATAATTTTAAAAAACCTTTCAACTGTCTTAGGCAGAGATGGATCAACATGGTTTTCAGCTTTATGTCACTAAATAGCGCACTACAGATAAGCAATGACCACAATAGACAATTGTAGAGCATTGGTAACTGAGTTGTAAGGAGTTTAAACATTTGAACAGTAGATTCCTAGAGAGGATTTGGAGGAAAGGAGAACAACAGCAGGAGAGCTTCCTCTTCTTGCTCTCTGCTAAGTAGAGGGGAGGCAGGGAGGGTGGCTCTCCCGATCTTCCCAGCTGAAAGGTGAGCTGAGCGATGGAGGAGAGATCAGAAGCAAGGACTGTTTGGGTTTCCCCAGGGTGAAAAGCACAGAAGCAACAAGGCTGAAACATGTCAGCTGGTACAAATTCCTTCCCCAGATTGTATTCCACTGGTGGTGCGTGCTTTAAAACTGGTGACTATATTTTTCTTTGTATTGGGAGTTTTAAAAAGTCTCCATGTTACTCCTTGTAATTCTATGGCCATGTTCTTTTCATGGCAACAATTTGGAACTGATCTGCCAGTGCTGTCTTCAGGAATTTTGTTTTTAATTCCATATCTAGCAAACAAACACAGGATTTCCTGGAGGTGTGCCATCAATGGATTAACATGGCACAACTGTGCCTAACCCACAACTTTAAAAACAAAACAAAACACCGTTTTTGAGCCCATTTGTGATGTTTGGTTTTATAGGTAGCCCTATCTTATCACTTACAACTTTGTCTTCAAAGCTACGGTGGTGCTAAAAAGAAGACTTTAAAGTGTCCCTCAAAGTTGTGGCTATCACAGTTATTTGGGAGTGATACCAGCTTGCCCTTACGGTTGTGATGTCCCACAGTCATTGACTCAGCATTTGGAACATTCACATTCACATTTGGAACATTCTAACAAACAAAATAAATTCAAAATTAACAGGAAGCTGCAAGTTACAGTCATGTTATATTGCACTGAACAGACTACAGTGATTCACTTAATGATCACAGCCAGAACAGATGTTGTAAGTTGGCATAATTAAGTAATGTCTTAGTTAATGACGCTGCCATTTAGGATTGGACTTGCTGGTCCCAGTGAAGTAAGTGAGGACTACCTGAATTGGGTTGTCATCATTGTGGTTGTGGACAGTATTTCTTCCTATTTCTAGTGGTGGACTTCCATGAGCAAAAATGGTGTTTTAAATGTTACCGAGGCTCTTGGAATCATTTCACCAGTTAATCTACCCACCCACTTACTCCCGTCGTTCTACATTTAGATTAAAAAATGTGACTGTGTCCACATACATGTATATATGTATGATCTGTCTTCCAGATATATTTAACTCTCTGCAGTTCTTCATGACTGATCCAAGTCAGTAAGTAAATTTCCCAATTGAATGGGTTCTTCAACTTGGATCTCAGTAGACATGAATACTGAAAAAGAATTATAATTAATCTAAGAGGTTAAATTATCATTTTGGCATCTTTGTCATGTTTTATTGAAGTATACATGCTCTTCACTCTTGTTTTTTTTCCAAATGTTGCATAACCATTTTATAAACCATAATTAACGTAGCCCTTTTATGTGAATCTTACAGGCAAAAGAATGCCAAAGAGAGTACTGTGGAGAACTGAGAATCCCTAGCAGCATTAAAATGCAAAGCAAACCAAGGCAGCAATCAAAATCTTATTAATTTCTCCAGAAAACCCCAAAATGCTTCTTCTTCCCCAGCAGGTAACAGACAAGGAGAAAAAAACCAAAACAGGAGTTGGACAAAATAGGGTATGTGAAAGAAACATCAAAATATCAAGGGGGATCGTTTCCTAGTTCAAAAAAAGAGGGAAATAGCTGGAAGTCAGTGGGAAGGAAAAGATCACTTGGACAGCCACATAAGGCAGGCAGTAATGTAGGCTTTACCCTGTGAGGAAGCTAACAGTAGTTTGAATCAAAGTCTATTCAAGAAGGGATTCAGAGTATTTTTGGCATCCTTGAGCATACTAGAATATCAATGGTCCTTGAGCATCCAAGAATATAAGTGGTGGAAACGATCCACTGATCTGCTTATTGCGGGAAAAACACAGATATTGTAGATCACAGCTGACTATGCCCAGGAGGATCCACACTGGAGAAAAGCCATATCAGCAAAAGCAGCAAAAGCTTTGGTCAGAAGAGCTCCCTGGTAGTGCATGGAAGCACTCACTCCAGAGAGGAACCCTACCAGCTCAATGGGTAGATTCTGTGGGGAAGAAGATCCAGGTTGGTGTAGTGAGGAAGGCACAAGGTTAGAGACTAGGAAATGCTCAGTTCCAGCCAGGGGTAGGATTCAAATTTCTTAACAACCGGTTCTGTAGGTGTGGCCTAATTTGTGGGTGTGGCTTGGTGGTCATATGACTGGGTGGGCTGGCTTGCTGACTGGGGTGGCTTGGTGGTCACATGACTGGCTGGGTATGGCTTGTACAAATATGTAAATATTGATTTTTTTATTAAAAAAGAGCAACTTTTAAAGAATGGTTGCAATGGCTGGGAATTTCAGGAAGCTTCATATTCATTTATTATAATATGTATGTCACTTATTCATTGGACAGGCAATTTCACTTCACTTTTTTTCTTAATTACTGCAAAAAACATATTCCAGGGCTTTTTATTGTGTAAATCCATGTAATGCAAACTTTATCCTTTGTGTGTGCCTTCAAGTCAATCCTGACATCTTCCTGGAAACACCCCTGCAGTTTTCTTGGCAAGATTTCAGAAAGGATTTACCACTGTCTTCTTCCTAGGGCTAGTGAAACAGTGAGTGGGCCCAAGGTCACCCAGCTTGCTTTGGGCCTATGGTGGGACTAGGCACTAGGGTAAGGTGGAACTACAGCCTCCTTGTTTCAAGCCTGATGCCTGAACTACTACACCAAAATGGCTCCTAAGGAATGTATCTGGAGCTTAAACACACAGATAATTTCTTAATATGAAACAACCTGGGGCATATGTTTCTAAAATCTACTTTACATTGGATTCCACAATCTGAAAGCCTCTCAACATCTATGCCAATGGTGAGAGGGGAAGGAAAAATAGAAAAAAAAAAGAAACAAGATTTATATGACTCCCATATAGGTATAAGATTACTTTAATCATGAGCAGAAATAGTTTGTAAATCTCAATTTATAAAACAAAGTTTAATCCCAAATTCCATATTTTTGTGCCTGTCAGATAAGTCACACAGATGAACAGGTGTCTAAGCACCAGGTGATAACAAACATGACCAGACAATTTAAGAGAGAGAAAGCATTAAAGAAATAATGAACCTTGCAATTCATCTATCAAGAGAAATCTTACTTATGATATCCTCTTTTATATCAATAATGCAGGATAGATGTTTTAAGAACAGACAAAAAAAGAAAGAAAAATTTAAGCACAATTTAAAAAGAATATGAAATAAGAATTAAAAAATGAAACATAAACCTTGAGCAAGACAACACAAGCAAGTCAGGCTACTGCTCCTAAGGTGGATATTCAACCTATATATTTTATATAATAACCATTAATGCCTGTCAGAAACAGAAGGGCTTTGTCAGCACGCTAACCCCGATGATGCTGTTCACAATGTTCATGATCAGGCCCCAGTTGGAACCCGGAGGCATGGAAAGAAGTCATGGCCCGGGGGTGGGGGGAAGAAAGGACACGAGGGAGAGAGGGCAGGTGAAACAGGAAAGGGAGCCTAGGAAGAGGGAGGGCAAGGACGGCACTCTACACCCGCATGGAGCTCCAGACTACGGCAGAGGAGAGAGGTCAGTGGGCTGCTTCAAGCACCAGCACCCCACCAAAACAAATTATTCTCCTGCAAGCCAGCTCCAACCACACACGTCCTTATTCCTCTGCTCTGTTGGCGCTTCCGGGATGCGACGCTCCACTTACATGGAATTCTTAGCCTTCGCCTTGGTCTTCCCCAGAGACCTACTCGGAGCAATGGCCAGGTCTTTTCCTGACCATCGCTAGCATCAGCAAAAACCATCGCTCTGAGTGGGTTGCCGGGGAAGACCAAGGCGAAGGCTAAGAATTCCATGTATAAAAGCACACACACACACACACACACACACACACACCTGCCCCAGCCCTCCCAAAGCACTTCTGTGGGGGGCAGAGGCGGCGGACCTGGCTGCCTCCCGTTTGATGGCACTGCTTATGGGTGGCGGCCAGGTCCACCACCTACCACATGGTAAGGAGAGTTGGGAGGGCACTGCGTGGCAGCTTAGCCGACCAGCCGAGCCTGGGGATGTTGGGGAGGGCAGCTAGATAGGCTGGACAAGGACCGGGGAGCCCCGGGGACAGTGGGGGAAGGGCAGGCTTCTCTGTGAGCAGGCAGATCGGCTCCGGGCTGCTTCTTTCACCTGCTCTTGCTGGGAGAGCCTCTCCCAGCAGAGCGAAAAGCTTATAAGCCCCCCCCCCCTTCGGGAAACGGCTCCTGGGCAGCAGAGAGCAACAGAATTCAAAGGCAGTCAAAGGAGCGAAAGGCAGTCAGCAGTGGCTGGCCTGGAGGGCAAAAGCAGGCTGCAGGCATGTCATGCATGCGCACAATGTTGCGCGTGTGCAATAGGGACTGACTGGACAGGGAGCGGAGAAGCGGGCGGAGAGGGGTGGTGCCAGCCATGGGGCCATTTTACCAGTTCTCTGAAGTTCCGGGAGCCCTAACATCCAGTTCTATAGAACCAGACAGAACCGGTAGAATCCCACCCCTGGTTTCAGCCCCATCTTAAAGCGTGAAGCCATCTGTGCAACCTTGGATAGTCTGATCAGGCCTAGTCCTGAAAGCAGCAAATGAAATGACTTGACTTGACCTAAGAGCCATCAAAACCAAACATCTGGTGTAAGGCTGAAGGATGCTGGATGGAAAGTTATAATTCAATGTTAGGTCAGACATAAAGACACCTTCCATAAGCTATGGAATTTTGAGAGGCAAAAAGTATGTCACGGCAGGTAGGGAGGCTATCTGGGAGACATTTACCCTATACATTACAGCATGCTACCCAGGAAGTGCTTTGTATGCCATCATGAGTTCCTAAATGAAAAGGGAATTAATAAAATTTTGGGATTATATTATTCCAGATTCCTTTGCACAACAGAGCTCAGAGCCAATATCACCGAAATAGAATAGATCTGGAATGGACTTGGAATGGACTAAGGTTTAGTCTAACCTTATGCTATTTCAGACAAGTGACTGTCCAGTCTCTTCTTAAAAGCCTCCAGTAATGAAGCGAATAATCCGATTTTTTTTAATTTGTCAATTGCTTACAAGATAATAGGTATAAGAAAAACCACAATTATGAATACATTACATGACAGTTACATATATGTGTATTATCATACATATTATATTGTATCATATTATATCATACATCATATTATATTTGTATTACAATACACAATACAGCTAATTCTCATGGAAGAGACTCAAGAGAAAAACGTCTCCAGTTCACAGGAGCTGGTGTCCAAATGGAGTCAGAGATGCTGACAAGAACTTGTGGTTTTATACAAATAAATATATTCACAGTAAATAAGAGAGCAAACAAGAGCATAGTGAGGTAAAATCAACACAGCAGAAACATCAGGTAAAACAATGAGAGCACACAGAGCAAAAGGGCAGGAAAGAAGGAAACTCCCCTTTTTCACTCAAGGCAACCAATCACAGCTTAGATTGCCTCATGCAGGAGCCAGCTCTCTTTAATCAATCAGCTGTAACAGTGTGTTCTGACTCTTTACACAATCCCCACTGTTCCAGTTATAAATTTAAACATCTTGACGCTTCTCCAATTTATAATTGGACAGCATTTTAATGACGTTGTTTCAGAAGGTCCTTTAAGAACTATCAAAAGACAAACAAAAAAACCCCTCAGAAGTAACTGGGGTTTTTAAACACAGACCATTTTGCTAGTTAATCATATTTTGCGCATTTTAATAAATAACATCAAGCTAAACTTTTGCCAGCTCAAAAATGAACTATGTAGTGTGTGGTTGCTCTGTTCTAGAGAGAGGGAATGATTGGAATTGTGCTGCTCAAAAAACTGAAGTGGAAATCATAATAAACTAACGGGGGATTGGCGTGCTTCTACCCTTGCTTATCTCTTTTGTTTATTTCCCTCTCAAAGCAACCCTTTTCTTGTTTGTTCAACTATTTTGCTGGTTTGCTTTCCTCTGATGCAACAATCCTGATCTCACAATGGACATCCCCCTGCTCACCGTGGCTGCCCCTGCCGCCTTTTGCGAGAGCCCAATACATTGATGGCAGTAGGGGGTGGTGCCTGCCTCACCATTGTCGTATCAAAGGTGCTGGGCAGGGCATAGGGTGCTCTGGGAACTGCCTTGCCATGACTCTTGCCAATTCTCCATCTGAGCACCAGCTGGCTGGCAGGTATGTGGGTGGCTATAGCTCCAGCTGCTACTGCTGATAGTGGTGTGGGCCAATCATTTCACCAAACCAGCATGCTCTGCCCACCTGCTTGGTCACATGCCTGCACACACAGGAGCTCTGCCAACCAGCATTGCACACCAGCCCAGCACTCCTGTGCTCTGTTCACCCACTCACCTGCCTAGGTACGTCATGCCCTTGGCCAACCGGTTTGCTCACCAGCCCATGCATCCATAACCAGCCCGTGAAGCCTACACAATGTGCCCACACACTCACTCCCACAGCAAGTTGTCCCTGCAGCAAGTTAACCATGTCAAGTTGTCTGGCAAGGTGGTGGCAGAGGTGAAACGTTATGGATTATTGAGAGGCAAGAAGTATATCTCTGTGGTATGATTTGATTGTTGATTGTACCCTATGACTATCATTAAGTGTTGTACGTTATGATTCTTGATTCTTAACAAATGTACCTTTTCTTTATGTATACTGAGAGTATTTACATCAAGACAAATTCCTTGTGTGTCCAATCACACTTGGCCAATAAAGTATTCTATTCTATTCTATATTAGAGAGAATCTGTCTGGGGGACATTTACCCTGTAAATTACAGCATGCTACTCAGGAAATGCTTTGTATGCCATCTGGAATTCCTGAATGAAAAGGGAATCAATAAAATACAGGTAGTTCTCAACTCAGATCATTTTTCACACTTATGACTATTGTAGCATCCTCATGGTCATCTGATTTACATTCGGATGCTTGACAGATGACTCACATTTATGACAGTTGCAGTGTCCTGGAGTCATGCGATCCCCATTTCCGATCTTCTGCAGTCAATGGGGAATCCGGATTCACTTAACAACTGTGATTCAGTGAACAAACGTGGCAAGAAAAGTCATAAACTGGGGCAAAAATTACTTAATCAATTTCTTACTTGGCAACATAAATTTTAGATTCAGTTATGGTCGTATGTTGAGGACTACCTGTATATGTTGAGGTTCTTATATTTCAGCTTCTTCTGCAAAACAGAGCTCAGATCCAATAGGTAAAAGGTCACTATCACCATCCAAACGTTACTTGATCTTTGTTAATATACCTGTAATAAAGCCTGATGATCAGTCAGCCCTGTGCTTTGGTGGGATACTCTATTTTTCTCTTTTTTTAAATGTATTTTAGAAATACATTTAAATACATTTAGAAATAGGAGTAACTGTGAGAGGGATCTTGGAGTCCCAGTAGACTACAGGTGTCAAACTTGATTGCATCACATGACATATCATGACACATTGTGGCATTTTTTTGCCTTTGTGGAGTTTGGGTGAGCATGGCTGCATGTGACACTTCCCACTTGCTGGCCACCAGGGTTGCCATCTGGCCATTTTTCTGGCCAAATTCGAGAAATCTGGCCTTATAGAAATCTGTTTGGCTGTGAAAAAAACCATGTCTCCGGCCAAATATATTTGGCCGGAAATTTGGCTGTATGAAAGTTGCTTGGCCGTGAAATCGAAATTTTGGCCTAATGCTGGTTTTCAATACAATATATTCGCATGAAAATGACTGTCCTCTTTGTAACTCTTCCCCTCGGTTTTTTAAAAAAAAGTTTGGGGACTTCGGGGGGGGGGAGAAAGATCGGCCCAAAAAGCAACCGCTTTTCCCCCTCAGTTCTCCTGCCCCGCATGGCGGGGACCTTCCCCCAAGAGCGGTTCCTGACCCCCCCCAAAAAAGGCCGGTCCGGCCAGCTGCTGCGGCTTGGTTTTTCCACGTTAGTGGAAAAAAACATTTTTTTGTGAGGGGTGGGAGAAGGAAGCAAAACGCAAATGCTCCTGGGCAGCCCGGTGGGGCATTTTAAACGAGATTGTCAGCCTTCAAGATCTTCTGCTATTGCTTTGCATCTTTCGACTGCCATAAGTAACGGGGGGGGGGGAGGGGAGGTAGGAATAAGTTGGGGAAGTGAGCTGGAGGTGTTACATTCATCTGTTGTATAAATGGGAGGGGGGAGCATAAAATAGAGTTAGGTTTCTATTTCTCGCTTAGCCTTCTTTTCTCTGAGTAACTGCAACCCGTTATCAAAATATGCCAAGGTCAACGGACAGAGGCCTCATCATCACCTGAAGATGCCCACATGATCATATCCACAACTTATAATTGGAAGTGTCATTTGAACTTTTGGGGGTGGGAACATTTCCATCACTTTCTACATGTGAATTGCGCGCCTAATTTCTCAGATTCAGAATTCTTTGGTTGCTACCACTTCACTTTCAGTAAAAGATATCTTTTCTCTAAACTAAAGTGTTCTGTATGCAAATTGGGTTACTCCAAAACATGCAAATCTGATTGGTCAACTAAAGTAAACATTGGATTGGTTCACTAAGAACCAATCCAAATAAAGTAAAAGAGGCGGCAAATTCGATCAGCTGCCATTGGTTACAAGCCGGCAGGCTAGCCTGTATAAAAGGCTGCCGCTAAGTCGGCCAACCGTTCCATTTTACTGACTCCTATAAATAAAGACTTTTCGTTGTTGGAACCTGGTATACCTCGTGTTTTTCCGAACAAAACACTGGCGATGAGGATGGGATCGTCCTGAACACGAAAACTGCACGCAGTGAGAAGAAGCCCAGATGACGACAAAGATGCCTGGAAACAACGCACCGCCCGCACCTGTCAGTCTTCAAGATCTTCTGCTATTGCTTTGCATCTTTTCGACTGCCATAAGTAACGGGGGGGTGGAAAAGGGAGGTAGGAATAGCTGGGGAAGTGAGCTGGAGGAGTTATATTCGTCTGATGTATAAATGGAAGGGGGGAGCATAAAATAGAGTTAGGTTTCTATTTCTCGCTTAGCTTTCTTCTTTCTCTGCGCAACTGCAACCCGTTATCAAACTATGCCAAGGTCAACGGACAGAGGCCTCATCATCACCTGAAGATGCCCACATGATCCTATTCACAACTTCTAATTGGAAGTGTCATCTGAACTATTGGGGGTGGGAACACTTCCATCACTTTCTATATGTGAATTGCGCGCCTAAATTCTCAGATTCAGAATTCTTTGGTTGCTACCACTTCACTTTCAGTCAAAGATATCTTTTCTCTAAATTAAAGAGTCTAAGTATTTCTTTCCTGGATTTTGAATGGAGCTCCGCCTGACAGCACCATTCAACCCCAACGAAGAGGATTGGGATTCCTATGCAGATCGCTTCCAAATGTATCTGGAAAGCAATGAAATGGAAGGAATTTCAGAGCAACGAAAGAGAGCTGTGTTCCTAACACACTGCGGGCCAACTGTTTTTAAGATGGCAAAGGCTCTAGCGAAGCCACAAGATGTCAAGCAACTAACGTGGCCAGAATTGCAACGAATCCTCAAAGCACACTACGCTCCGATGGTGTCAAACTTAATAAAGCGACACGAATTCTACAGGAGAGACCAGAGAGAGGGAGAGACCGTCGCCGATTTCATTGCCGCACTTCGACAAATAGGTGGTGAGTGTGAATTCTCAAACCTCGACGAGGCAATGAGGGATCGAGTGGTGTTGGGGTTGAGAGACTCGACCACACAGAGTAAACTACTCAACAAACCCAACATCAGCGTAGCCAAAGCTATCAAGGAAGCCACAGCTGCCGAAGCCGCGAAAAAATCGGCTGTCACTATGAAGAAAACGAACACACATAGTGACGAAACGAATCTAACCAAAGAAAAAAAACAATCTACCACCACCACGCATTACGAAGAGTATGGCGAAACACCTGACACGAGTGAAGAAGACGACGAGGTCCACCATCTATACACTAACAGAAAAGAGCGCGAAAGACTAAATTGGCGGGAATGCGCTGGCTGCGGAGGAAACCATCCCCGAGCTGAATGCAGATTTCTCGATGCCATCTGCAGGGTCTGAAAGAAACGAGGGCATATCGAAAAAGTCTGCAGAAACAAAAAATACTACAGCCCCACGAGACGCAGAAATTCCCCAACACGAGCTGAGCCTAAACGAGCTGAAAGAAAGTGGCAACAAGAGAAGCGAGCCAATACACACCAAACTGTCATTATAAAGAGCACTCAGACGGAAAGCGGGAAGAAAGTTAAGATTGTTGAAGAGATCGAGGGGAAACCATGCAAGATGGAAGTGGATTCGGGGTCCTTTCTCTCTATGGTATCGTGGGACACAATAAACAGCTAGTCCCAGATATCAAAACCAAAGAACTAAAAAAGCAGCACCTAACTCTCAAGGACTACCAGGGAAACCAAATCCCTGTAGTCGGCATGGGACATTTCAAAGTTAGCTACAAAGAACACGTCAAAGTGCTACCGCTGACCATAGTCGACAGAGACAGAACAAGTCTCCTGGGCATCGAATGGTTCGCACCATTGGGCATCGGGATGACCGGGATCGATCTAGTGACTGCAACCGGCTGGGAAGAAGACCTCATCCAGGAATTCCAGGACGTTTTTGACGGCTCACTGGGCAAGTATCGGGGAAATCCCATTTCTTTCCATTTAAACCCCCAAATAGCCCCACGAAGAATAAAAGCCAGGCGAGTTCCTTTTGCACTAAAGGCAAAAATAGAGGAACAGCTAGACAAATTAATAGCCCAAGGGGTATTAGAACCTGTGGACCATGCCAAGTGGGAAACGCCTATAGTCACACCTATCAAACCCAACGGGTCCGTTAGAATCTGTGGTGACTATAAGGCTACCCTGAACCACGCATTACAACCAAATGCATACCCGATGCCAGTAGTCCAGCATTTACTCCACTCCCTGGGAAAAGGAAAGGTTTTTGCTAAACTCGACCTAGCACAAGCCTACCAACAACTCCCAGTGGACCCAGAAACTGCGGAAGCACAGACTATAGTTACCCATAAGGGCGCATTCAAATGTCACCGACTGAAATTTGGAGTAAGTGTAGCCCCAGGCGTTTTCCAGAGTCTAATGGAATGCCTTCTAAATGGCATACAAGGAGTCGTACCATACTTTGACGATGTCCTGATCTCAGCCAAACATGAAACCCAATTAAAAAAAAGACTCAAAGAAGTACTAACTAAGTTTAGAGAATCTGGCCTCAAAGTGAAAAGAGAAAAGTGTTGCCTAGCTAAGAATAGCGTCGAATTCCTGGGCTATTTAATAGACGGAGAGGGGATACACCCTACAGACAAGAAAATTAAAGCCATAAATGAAGCACCAGAACCAAGAAACAAAGCCGAACTACAAGCATTTCTTGGACTAATAAATTTTTATAATGTATTCCTACCGAATAAAGCCACAATAGCAGAACCATTGCACCGTCTATTGGATAAGAAAGCAATTTGGACTTGGGGTTATAGAGAAAAGGATTCTTTCCAGAAAATAAAAAAATTGCTAACATCAACAAACGTTCTCATCCAATTGTGCGACACACTGCCATTGAGGGTGACCTGCGACGCTTCGCCATTTGGAGTCGGTGCCATCCTGAGCCACCAACTGCCTGATGGCAGAGAGGCACCCGTCGCGTACTACTCAAGGACTTTGTCTAAAACCGAGAGGAACTACAGCCAACTCGACAGAGAAGCTCTAGCAATTGTCGCTGGAGTAAAACGCTTCCACGAGTACCTCTACGGGCGGACTTTTCAAATTATAACAGACCACAAGCCGCTAATGGGGATTTTGGTGGGAAACAAGCCAACACCAAATATCCTTTCTCCAAGAATGACTAGATGGTCAGAGTTCCTAGCAGCCTATTCATATACTCTGACACATCGACCAGGGAAAGAAATTTCCCATGCGGACGCTTTGAGCAGAGCACCCTCGCCAGAAATGGAGGAAGACCCGGCACCAGCGATGACAGCATTACAAATAGAGACTTGCCCCAATCTACCCATATCTGCTTATGATGTCGCCAGAGCCACCACGAAAGACTCAGTGACTTCCCGCATCCTCAGCTGGGTAGGTAAAGGCTGGCCGGAAAACCAAAAAACTGAAAACTTTAAACCTTTCCGGACCAGACAGACTGAACTTTCGATTCAAAAAGGGTGTTTATTGTGAGGTGATCGGGTAGTGATTCCAAACAAACTGCAACCCAGGGTACTGGGGATGTTACATGAAGGGCACCCGGGAATTGTGAAAATGAAAAGCCTTGCAAGAAGTTATGTTTGGTGGCCGGGTATTGATAAGGACATAGAATATTGGGTAAGCTCATGCAACAAGTGCCAGGGAATTAGACCGTCCCTGCCTAAAGCACCTATTAGAGACTGGGAAACCCCGCGAGGCCCTTGGTCAAGGATCCACATTGATTTCGCGGGTCCTACCAAAGGGCATACATTTCTGATTGTCGTTGATGCCTATTCTAATTGGCTAGAAGTAAAAATCATGCCATCAACGATAACAGAATCTGTAATCAAACAACTAGACAACCTTTTTGCCACCCATGGTCTACCGGACGTCCTCGTATCAGACATCGGGCCACAGCTCACCAGCTTACAATTCGAGCAATACCTAGCCTCCCTAGGTATTAGACATGCCCTAACCGCGCTGGCTCACCCGGCCGCGAACGGCAGGGCTGAGAGAATGGTCCGGTTTACCAAAGAGGGAATAGAAAGAATGGACACCGGGGACGTCCAACAGAAAATAAACCGATTGCTCACTCTCCAACACATAACGCCCAGTACCACGACCAACAAGTCCCCAGCAGAATTGCTCATGGGGAGGAAATTAAGATCACACCTTGATAGGTTGAACCCAAATTTTACGCCAGAAAACCCCCCCGACTCCTCCACACGATTTAGGAAATTTGAAGTAGGCGAGTTGGTTTACGCAAAAAACTTCACCGGGGACCCTGTTTGGCTATCAGGACAAATAACGCAAATTACAGGCCCCAAATCCTACCGGTTAACAATTGACGACGGCAGGGAATGGAAGCGGCACATAGACCAGCTCCGTTCCTGAAATATAGAACGAAATACAGACATACACCCATGCGTAGAAAAAACCGGGGATGGACAAACCAGAGGGGGGTGGGGAAATGCGAGAAACAAATAAAGAACCGATACAAACAAAAACCAAAGAGATTAACAAACAAAAAGAGCAAATAAAAGACTCACTGTTTGAAGAGACTTACGTGAAGAGCCCATCGGAAGGGGACAGCCAGGCCAGCTCGACCTGCCCGGAGGAAACGGGAGGGAGCGGCAAAACCACCGGCCTAAGAGACCCAGGCGGCAGAATGGCTGACTCACCCTTCCAGACGGTTCCAGAGAGAAGGACGGACGACACAGCAGCCCCATCCAAACAGATCGGAGTCTCCGCCGAAACTGAACTGCGCAGGTCCAGTCGAGTCAGGAAAAGCCCCGCCTACCTGCGCGACTACATCACCACGTAGGACTGAACCAAGGGGGGAGGGGTGTTCTGTATGCAAATTGGGTTACTCCAAAACATGCAAATCTGATTGGTCAACTAAAGTAAGCATTGGATTGGT
Source organism: Laticauda colubrina (assembly GCA_015471245.1). Classification (NCBI taxonomy): domain Eukaryota; kingdom Metazoa; phylum Chordata; class Lepidosauria; order Squamata; family Elapidae; genus Laticauda; species Laticauda colubrina. The sequence continues at coordinate 2,290,269 of BLBF01000079.1, read as the reverse complement.
TCACTAAGAACCAATCCAAATAAAGTAAAAGAGGCGGCAAATTCGATCAGCTGCCATTGGTTACAAGCCGGCAGGCTAGCCTGTATAAAAGGCTGCCGCTAAGTCGGCCAACTGTTCCGTTTTACTGACTCCTATAAATAAAGACTTTTCATTGTTGGAACCCGGTCTACCTCGTGTTTTTCCGAACAAAACATAAAGAGTCTAAGTATTTCTTTCCTGGATTTTGAATGGAGCTCCACCTTACATTATTCTGAATGTCCGCCACCTGCCCACCCGGAGAGAATACCCAATTTTCTTCTGAGGGGGCCTGGACATCATGTCATCTTCAAATAGTGACCAGGAGGATCTGGGAGCCATTGGAGGGCAAGATTCTTTGCTGGTGCAGGAAGCCCAGTCCCTAGCAGAGCTCAGTCTGGAAGAGGATCCAGCTGTGAAGCCCAGATGGTCGGTGGGGGTTGGTTGGAAAGATCCAGAGAAGGACCCCCCCCCCGGGGTCACAACTACCCACCAGCATGGAAAAGAGGAGCCGTGGCAAGAGAAGGAAAAGAGGGAACTCTCACTGAATCAAGCCAGGAAACTCCTTGATGAAGCCTTTGAACAACTCCAAGCTGCACAAAGGTATGAAGAGGGAGGGGAAGTAGCCCCAGCCAGAAGAAGCAGAGCAGCTCCCTCTCCCATAAATCAACCCGATCCAGCAGCAGCCCCGGGGCCTTCAGCGGGAGGTGTGATTCCTAGAAGGCGTAGAGCTCCTAGGCTGCCTCCGTTAGAAGTAAAATACGGGGGGGATCCCAAAACCTTGGGATCTTTCCTAGCTCAAGTTTGGAGCCATATGGAAGAGTATGTGGAGGATTTTCCCTCAGAAGCAGCCAAAGTGAGGTGTGTTACCAGGGCTCTGGAGGGAATAGCGGCAGAGTGGATGGTGACTTTGCATGATGATAATGCTCCTCAGTTGCTGAATTATAACCTATTTATGACTGCATTGCGGGCTAGGTTTGAGGACCCACTGGCAGAGCACAAGGCCCGAATTAGGATGAAAACCATAAAACAGGGGCGGAGGTCTGTGGCTGATTACACCCAAGAATTTAGACAGTTAGCAGGCCATTTCCGAGGCTGGCCCCAAGAAGCCCTGATAGAACTGTTTAAAGATGGTTTAAATGAAGATGTGTACCAGAGATGCACTGCTAGAAGAGACCCCAATGACTTGCAGGTGTGGTACTTGCTGGCAGAAGAAGTGGAGATTGATTTAATCCGAAGTAAACGGCGGGGAGGTTATGGGTGGAGCAAGGTTTCCCCCATATGTCCTCAAGAGGCTCCTAAACCTCAGAGGGGAGGAGTGGCGGCAAGACCCAACCCCTCAGCCTGCTTTCGATGCGGGAAGGAAGGTCACCGGGCTGTGAACTGCAGATTCAAACTGGAGCCAAAGGGGGCGCCAAAGGAAGGAAAGAAACCTGAAAAGTCCCCAGCGAAGCCTCGCGAAACGGCACTAAAGTTGAAAGAGACAGCAGAGGTCGCCCCTCCCGCAGGAGAGGAATCAGAAGCCCCAGTGACCCCCGAGGAGGAGGATTCTGACTCGGAAGACAACTTCCTGGTAAGTCCAAGCGTGGGCCCCATGACCATTCCGGTGAAGTTGAGAGTACCCAATTCAGGGGTCGAAGGGGAAATGCTAGCCCTGTTAGATTCTGGGTGCACCAGGTGTATAATCAACATGGAAGTAGTGAAGAAAATGGGCCTAAAGCTAAAACCTTTGAAGATGCCCATTTCCTTTTGCACACAAGATGGATCAGTGGCTGGAGGTTGCCCCGCCCGTTTTGTCACAGAGCCTATAGAAATGGTCATGGGAGAGCATGATGAGACCCTGTGTTTTATTGTGGTCCCTGGGATGGAGCAACCATTAATACTGGGATTTCCCTGGCTCCGGAAATGGAACCCCCAGGTTAACTGGAGAAAGGGGTTGTTGCGCATACACACAAAGCAGCGACTGAGAGGAGGCGCCAGATCCCAGACGAAGCCTGAGGACCTACTTGAAATAGCTTCCACGGGTACTGAGCCCATGAAAGATGAGGAGAAAATTCCCACAGAGTATTGGGATTTAAAAGAAGTGTTCAGTGAGAAGGCCTCGGATGAGCTTCCGCCTCACCGGCCAACAGACTGTGCTATTGAGATTTTGCCTGGGGTGAAGCTCCCGAAACCAAAGTTGTACTCAATGACCCCACGGGAATTGGAAGAGCTAAGACTGTTTATTGATAAAAATATGGAACGTGATTTCATTCAACCTGCTAGACCCCGGGTAGCGGCCCCAGTGTTGTTCCGTGAAAAGAAAGATGGTTCTAAACACTTGGTGGTGGATTACAGAAATTTGAACGCTATTTCTGTGGAAAATGTGTACCCCCTTCCTTTGATGAAGGACATGTTGGCCCATTTAGCGAAGGGAAAATTTTTCATGAAGTTGGATTTGAGAGAAGCATACTACCGGATTCAAATTAAGGAAGGGGATGAGTGGAAGACCGCTCTTAACTGCCCGATGGGTTGCTTCCAATTCAACGTTCTTCCTTTTGGTTTACAAGGGGCCCCAGCTGTATTCATGCAAATGATCAATCAAGTGTTACATGAACATTTATACAGGGGGGTTCTGGTTTATCTTGATGATATCCTTATCTACACGGAGACCCTGGATGAACATGTGAAATTAGTGCGGTCGGTTTTACAGAAACTGTGTGCCGCTAAGTTGTATGCTAAATTGTCAAAGTGTGAATTCCACCAAGGCAAAATTGACTATTTGGGATATCGCATTTCATCTGAAGGCATAGAGATGGATCCAGAGAAGGTGCGTGCCGTTCTGGAGTGGGCTCCACCATGCACCAGAAAAAAACTTCAAAGCTTTTTGGGATTTGCAAATTTTTACCGGCAATTCATCCCGACGTTTGCTAAGATAGCAATGCCCATCACAAATCTCTTGAAAACAAAAGGGGAGGTGAAGCCAAGGCCAGGAAAGCCGCTGGAGTGGTCCATGGAATGCCAAGCCGCTTTTGAAAATCTAAAACGACTGTTTGCTGCAGAACCAGTGCTGAAACACCCAGATATGGACACTCCTTTCGTGATTCAAGCCGATGCAAGTGATGTGGCTATTGGAGCGGTATTACTTCAAATCAACGAGAAAGGGACCTTACAGCCTTGTGCGTATACCTCCCGTAAGCTGTCTGAAACAGAGAGAAGATGGGCCGTCTGGGAGAAAGAATCTTTTGCAGTTCGTTGGGCCATGCAGACCTGGAGACATTTCCTGGAAGGAGCAAAACACCCGTTTGAGGTATGGACTGATCATAAGAATCTGGAAGCCTTAAAAATGCCCCGGAAGCTGTCCCCTAAACAGGTTCGCTGGGCCCAGTACTTCAAGCGATTCAATTTCTCATTGAAGTACATTCCAGGCGGGAAGAACTTCATGGCGGATACTCTCTCTAGACTACCTCAATATAATAGTATTTGCCAGGAGGTGATAAGCCCAATTGTCTCAGCCAAACACCTAGCTGCCCCAGTGATCACCAGAGCCCAAAGAAAGAACCAAGAAGTGGTTTTATCGAATGACCTAACCGAACAATTAAAAGAAGCTTTAAAACTGGATGAATGGTTCCTGGCTCATTCAAGTGACTATACAATTAGAGATGGTTTGGCTTGGGTGGGGGCCAAGTTGTATGTGCCACAGGTACTGAGGAGCCGAATACTACAACAGGCTCATGATTCTAAAGCAGCTGGCCATTTCGGATTTGTGAAGACCTTACATCTGGTTAAGCGGCAATTCTGGTGGCCTACTTTAAAGAAGGACATTGAAGCTTATGTAGCTAGCTGTCCAATTTGTGCTTCAGCAAAGAGACCTCCTGGTAAGCTAGTAGGATTGTTACAAAATGTAGCTAGACCAACGGCTCCCTGGAAGGAAATCTCTATGGACTTTATAGTAGAATTACCCGAAAGTGGTGGAAACACAGTCATCTGGGTAGTGACTGATTTGTTTTCCAAACAAGTACATTGCATACCTTGTTCCAAGATTTCCTCTGCTAAGACACTGGCTAAACTGTTTATTTCACATATCTATAGGTTACATGGCGTCCCGGAACGCATAATCCCTGACAGAGAGGTCCAATTTACCTCAAATTTTTGGAAAGAGTTCCTGAAGTTAATAGGCTCCACCCAGGGGTTAAGCTCCGCCCACCCCCCCCAAACCAATGGGGCCTGTGAGAGGACTAACGCAGTGTTAGAACAATATCTCAGATGTTACATAAATTATCAACAAGATAACTGGTCCGAATTACTACCATTTGCCGAAGTGGCATATAACAACTCCGTACACAGTAGTACTGGATTTACTCCATTTAAAGTGGCTTCGGGACAAGATTTCGTTCCCATACCTGAACTTCCTCGTGAAAAGCCAAATATCCATTCGTTGGATGAATGGATAACTCAACTCCAACTTAACTGGCCAGTAACACGCAAAGCATTAGATGAGGCCCATCAAGCTCATAAGAAATTTGCTGAGAAGAAAAGATCCCCACAGAAGGAATATAAAGTGGGCGACAAAGTTTTCCTGTCCACCAGATACCTTCAGACCACTCAAAAGTCAAAGAAGCTTGGTCCTAAGTACGTTGGTCCATTCACAATTGAACGGATTATAAATCCTGTAACAGTCCAGCTAAACTTACCCAAAACTCTTCAACGAATTCATCCGGTTTTCCATGTTAGTTTGCTAAAACCTGAACGTACTTCTGACTTAAGACCCATCCAGGCTGACCCCCCCATACCAATACTGATTGAAGGCGAACAACATTTTGAAGTTAAAGAAATTCTGGACTCTCACAAATGGAGGGGTCGACTCCAGTATCTTGTAGCCTGGAAACATTTCCCTTCTTCACAAGCCGAGTGGGTTAATGAAACCGACGTTAAAGCCCCTAAGTTGATCAAAGCATTTCGTTCCAAGTATCCTGATAAGGCTTAGGAGTGTATTGTTTTGTGATTGTTTAATGATTAATAATTGTCTTTATGTTTTCTCCTCTCTCTCTCTCTCTTCTAGGACTGATGATTTTCCTTTTTCTAGGAGGGCCGAATGTCAGCCTTCAAGATCTTCTGCTATTGCTTTGCATCTTTCGACTGCCATAAGTAACGGGGGGGAGGGGAGGTAGGAATAAGCTGGGGAAGTGAGCTGGAGGTGTTACATTCATCTGTTGTATAAATGGGAGGGGGGAGCATAAAATAGAGTTAGGTTTCTATTTCTCGCTTAGCTTTCTTTTCTCTGCGCAACTGCAACCCATTATCAAAATATGCCAAGGTCAACGGACAGAGGCCTCATCATCACCTGAAGATGCCCACATGATCATATCCACAACTTCTAATTAGAAGAGTCATTTGAACTATTGGGGGTGGGAACATTTCCATCACTTTCTATATGTGAATTGTGCGCCTAATTTCTCACATTCAGAATTCTTTGGTTGCTACCACTTCACTTTCAGTAAAAGATATCTTTTCTCTAAACTAAAGAGTCTAAGCATTTCTTTCCTGGATTTTGAATGGACCCCTGGAAGAAACTTCCCGCCTCCCACATTGGCGGACGAAGCTGAAGGGGCCACTCAACTGCCTTCTGCGGTTGGGGGTGGCTTCTGTGTCCTTTCCCCCGTTTTTAACCGCTTCCTCCTCGGTTGCCGCAGAAGCCCCGCCTTTTCTCACTAGGGGTTGGAAGACCAAACGCTTCAGAGCATAAGGTTGTTGCGGTTGTGTGTGTGTGTGTGTGTCAATATGCCGACTCTAAACCGCTTAGAGAAGGCTGTAAAGCACCGTGAAGCAGTATAAAAGTGCGATTGCTATTTTCACGTGCTAATGGCAAAGAAATGCCACCGCCCTCCTCCCTGAAGGGAGTGAAAATCCACTCAGTTCCCCAACTCAGGGCCGGCCGGCCGTCGACTTTGCCCTCCCCCACCCCATCCTTCTTGCCCCTCATGGCTCGCTTCCCCACCCTTCTGTGTTTCCCTCTTACTATTTCTGCGAAGAGTAACATGCCACTTTGGGAGCGGATGAGGCTGGTAAATTGGTCCATGCACCCCTTGGAGGAACTGGACGACTCCATGGCAACGGCGGGATGTCCCTCTTTCAAAGGGGGGACAAATTTTTGTGTCGTTTTATTTGTTTAGTGATTATATATTTTCAATGGGGGGGAATCCCCCTAAAAACCCTCATGCCCTAGCTCCCCCCTCCTCAGGATCGCTGCATTTGGCCCTGAGCTTTCCAAATGGTAGTAGCGGTTATTTGAAGTGAGCCGCCTAGCCTGGATGTGAGTAAAGAAATGCAGAAATTCCCATGACGTCATGTCATGTTGTCGAATAAAGACTATTTTTTATGATTTGATTATTTAAAAACAGTTAAAAAATCAAAAAAAACAATATATCCTCATGTTATACTGCATAAAAATATTTGGCCGGAAAATTTGGCTGTGAGAGAAAATAATTTGGCCGAATTTGGCCGTATTTTGACTTGAGTTTGGCCTCAGAGCCAAGCTGCGATCTGGCAACCCAGCCGGCCACCAGTTTGACAGGCCTGTAGTACACAATCATTTAAATATGAGCCAGCTGTGTGCTGCAGCTGACAAAAAATCCACTGCAGTTCTAGACTGCATTAACAGGGATAGAATCAAGATCACATGAAGTGTTAATACCACTTTATAAAGCCTTGGTAAGGCCAAACTTGGAACACTGCATCCAGTATTGCTCACCACAATGTAAAAAAAGATGTTGAGGCTCTAGAAAGAGCGCAGAGAAGAGCAACAAAGATGACGGGATGGAGGCTGAAACATGGTTGCTGGAATTGAGTACGTCTAGTTTAATGAAAAGAAGGACCAGGGGTGACATGATAGCAGTGTTCTGGCATCTCAGAGGTTTCCACAAAGAAGAGGGAGTCAAGTTATTCTCCAAAGCATCTGAAGGCAGGACAAGAAACTAATAAAGAAGAAAAACAAAGGAGAAATTTCCTGACAGAACAAATAATCAGCGGAACAACTTGCCTTCAGAAGTTGTGTATGCTCCAACACTGGAAATTTTAAAGAATAGACTGGACAACCATTTCCCGGCAGGGTTTCCTGCCTAAGCAGGGGTTGGACGAGAAGACCTCCAAGGTTCTTTTCAACCCTCTTATTCTATTCCATTCCATTCCATATATTTCTTCTACCTTCTATTGACAATTGTCCCCTTTCTTAGCCCCCGTTTTCTACGCCCTGCTTTATAGTTTTATCTATCTAATGGAGACTTCCCTGCAAGAAAATTTACAGAATTTACACATGGCATTTAACATTTAACAGTTGTTATAAATTTCCTGCTTCAGGAATCAAACTTCCGTCTGGGTGCTCTTGGAGGCAGCCCTGGCCAGCAGGAGTGAAGATGGCTCCCTTGGAGCATCTCTCCTGATGGGTTGTCCTGTCCTAAATTACGGGTCTTCAAACGTGACAGCTGTAAGGCTTGTGGACTTCAACTCCCAAAATTCCTCCTCCAGGCATATTAGCTCAGGAACTCTGGGAATTGAAGTCCACAAGTCTTAAACTTACCAAGTTTGAAGACCCTTGTCCAAAATCCTTGGGAGCCACATTAAATAAATCATAAAGATTTGGGGTGTAAAGAGGCTTTGGTACGCACTGAGAGACACCCCCAAGAAAGCTTATTTTGTAATTCAGTAAAAAAAAATCATTAACTTTTAGGGCTGAGACAAAGTTAATCTTCGTAAGCTAAGTAGCATCACATTTCACTATTTCACATGGCTCAGTTGCAAAAGTCACTTGCTAGAAGTCAAAACACCTTGATAGCATTTAATCCGTGAAAACACCTTGCAGACGCCTTAGATAGACACTGGACAAGCATTTCCTATCCGGAGATGGAAGTCAAGAGGAAAGCTGGCAATACAGTAGGTGTGCTCTGTGGTTGAGTTTCAAGAGTTAAAACCATCAAGTATTGTATTGCTAGAAAGGATGGGAAGAGAGGAAAAGCGCAGAGGAACTTCCTCTTCCGGATGATTCATGGGAGGAGGGTGGTGTACAGAGCGGCTTTTCTGCTCTTCCCAGGATCGAACCAGCAACTGGCAGGTGAGTTGGGGGTAACAGGTGGGAGGAGAGTCCGGGACCAAGTCGGGCCTGTTCGGTTCCCTCCACGGCCGGGAAGCAGAGAAGCAACCGGGCTGAAGCGTGTCAGCTGCTGCTGCTGCAGGTTCCTTCCCTCCCCAAATTTAAGCCCACCGGTGGCTGCAGTTTTCCTTCTGGTGAGAAGATTTAAAAAACCTCTTTAAAGTTAAGGCTGTTTCTCTCCATCACTAGAGGAGTGTTACAGAGGAACGTAGTTGGAAGGATCCCTGGAGGTCTTCTAGTCCAACCCCCTGATCAAGCAGGAGACCCAATGTCATTTCAGAGAAATGGCTGTCCAGTCTCTGTTTCGAAGCCTCCAGTGATGGAGCGCCCACAACTTCTGAAGGCAAACAGTTCCACTGGTTTGTTCTGGGTGTCAGGAAATTTCTTCTTCGGTTGCTTCTCTCCGTCGTTAGTTTCCATCCATTTGTCCTGCCTTTGGCTGCTTTGGAGAATAGGTTGACCCCCTCTTCTTTGTGGCAACCCCTCAATTATTGGAAGACGGTTATCGTGTCACCCCTAGTTCTCCTCCTCACGAGACTAGTCATGCCCAGTTCCTGCCACGGTTCTTTACTTATTTCAGCCTCCAGCCCTCGAATCATCCTTGCTGCTCTTCTATGGGCTCTTTAGGGAGTCTCAACATTTTTTTAATACTTGGTGACCAAAACTGGTTGCACTACTCCAAGTGTGGCCTTACCAAAGCATTATAAATTGGTACTAGCACTTCACTTCATCTTGACTGTATCCCTCTGTTAACAGAGCCTAAGATTGCATTGGCTTTTTTGGCCAGTACAACACTCTGCCAGCTCACATTTAAATGATTGTCCACTGGGATTCAATGTTCCCTCTCATAGATACTGCCAGGTTCCACCTATTTTGTATACCCTCGTCTAAGTCATTTATGAAGATATTGAAGAGTACTGGACCTAAGACAGAACCTTGTGATATGCCACTGCTTACTTCCCTCCATGTGGATGTGGTAACATTAAGGACTATGCGTTGAGTATATAGTTTGTCAGCCAGTTACAAATCCATCTGTTGGTGGTGCTGTCTACTCCACATTTTTCTAGTTTACCAAGAAATAGGTTGTGGTCTACTTTGTCAAATGCCTTGCTGAAGTCTAAATCCAAAGCATTTCTCCAGTCTGCTGCTTTGTCAAAGAATGAAATAAGATTGGTTTCTGGTTATCAGCTTCTGGATATTTCCTTTTCCAGAAGTAGTAGAATTCCTCAAAAAGGAATTTTGGATGGAGCTTTTTTGTATGTTGATTATATAATTCCCACATGTGGAGTTTCAGTCTTCTACCTTGGTTTTGCCCAGATTTTGAGCCTACAAATTCCCCAGCCAGCATAAAAGTAATCCTCAAGATACAATATTATGGGCCTTGCAATTATGGTTGCATGTTGCAATGACTGTTAAGTGAGACAGCTTTCCTTTACCCGAATCTCCCTGTTCTCTCTGAGGCAGCCATTAATTGAATGTGCGAGTTGCTAAGCAGAGTACTGTCTACCTCAGGTCTGAGGAAAACTCTTGGAGGCCTCAAGCAGGGCCAGGCTTGCCTGCCACAGGCATCCCTGGGGCTCCCCACCCTCCAAGACTCCCTGTGTTCTGTTTCCCATCCCTGCTCCTTCCCTCAGCTCCCCAGGGTCCCCACAGGATTTTCCCCACTCCCGCTGGGCCTTGCAGTCCTCAGGCCTGATTGCCACCCCACCAGGCCTCATACCCTCCTCCTCCTTGCCTTTGAAAGATCTCTGATCCTCATGTTGTGGAGGGAGGGAATGAAACGCATCCTTGGGCCTCATGACTGTGTCCTGGAAGCAGCCACCATTTTCAATGGGCCCTGGATTCGTCCCTG
>BLBF01000079.1:2261694-2275277 GCA_015471245.1 Laticauda colubrina | reverse complement strand
GTCCTGGAAGCAGCCACCATTTTCAATGGGCCCTGGATTCGTCCCTGGGTCATGCGGTGGACTTGGGGAAGCTGCCATTTTGCCACACTGTCCACACTAATAATGCAGAAGAGGGACAAACCTCTCTGATTTTCTACCTTAATATGAGGAAAAAAATGTACAATAGAAAATATCTCATTTTTTCAAAATGCATTATGTTCAAATTATCAGAAGCATTTGGCATGTCAAGAAATGGGTATTGTCAGTGTTGCTCTGAACATTAGGGCAAGACAAGATGCTCAGAGTTTCCTCAGACTCTGAGATGGGTCGTGATTAAGTTTAATAATAAATGAGTTTAATAATAGGGTAATGTAAAGCTCATTTCTCAACTCTTGGTCAGTGATGAGGACTTCACACATACAGTGGGTTTCTAATGTCCTACAATTGTTAATTTGTAATCTCTCTTTTGTGCAATGGCCCAAAAAACGGCCTGAAAACAGCCTGAAAAGGGCCAAAAAATGGGCAGGGAGAGCCAGTGTTGGGATTAGTCCCAACCGGATGAATCCTATCTGTGCCTTTGAGGCGAGTGGTGGGGAGGCAGGGCTGGGTGTGATGAGTGATGTCACTCAGTCACACGAACGACTGGACACACCTACCCAGCCAGAGAACCGGTTGTTAAGTTATTCCAATCCCACCACTGTCTTAGATCATAAATAATTTACAAATTTCTAAAAAATTAAAATAAGTGAATTGTTTTTTAAATGCTTAGTTAAAATGAGAAATTGAAAAAGGAATTTTAAAAAAATAAAATAAAAATGAAAGATTTAAAAATTGAAAAAAGAATTTTATAAAAATGAAAAAAGGATTTTAAAATTGAAAAAAAATTAAAAATTGAAAAAAAATAAATTCAAATGATATTTAAGAGTTGAAAAAAAGACTTACAATTGGAACAAGGAATTTAAAAATTGAAAAAAAGAAATTGGAAAAATTGAAAGGTATTTTTCTTAAGGAATATTGGAATATTTTTTAAGTAATATTAAATTCAGGTATGATTTGGTCACTCTTGCCAAATGTTCTGGCATTTTATAAACAATTAATGTTACACTTTTCTTTGAATCTTACAGAAAAAAAGATGGCAATTTGGGCACTCAGGACAACTGCAAATAACAAACAACATTGAAAAGGGAAATAAATCAAGCCAGAAATCAAAATATTTATCATTTCCTTCAGAAAACTACACAATTCTCCTCCTTCACCTCCGGAAATTTTTAGACAAAAGCCAGAAAATTAAAAAAGATTTCAAGCCAGAATTAGCAGATCATGCACAACTCAAGGATACAATACATGAAATGTCAAGGGAGATTATTTTTCATTCAGCAAAAAAGGGAAGTATCTGGAAAATCAGTTAGAGGAAAAGGTCAATAGTAAAAGCCATGTGGAGGAGACAGTAATATAGGACTCTCCCTGTGAGGAAGCAAGTGGCTTGAATGAAACCACTAAACAAGGCAAGGTCACAATTCCAGTCTGGTGATACATCAGTGGATTGACTCCAGGGAGAAACTGTATGTGTGTCTAGATAGTGGGAAAAGCTTCATTAGAAATTTTCACCTTGTGAGACACCAGAGAACTCACACAGAAGAAAATCCTTTGAATGTCCTGATTATGGGAAAGTCAAAATTCCACACTGGTAATATACCAGAAGACTCTCATATGAGAGAAATGCTTTGAATGTCCTGACTGTTGCAAAAGTTGTAATTCCAGCTTGGTCATACATCAGAAGAATCAAAAGAAAAAAACCTTTTCACAGTCCTGACTGTGGGGGAAGTTCCAGTCATAATTCCAGCCTGGTAATACATCACAGGATTCATGGCAGGACAAATCCTATGAGTTTCGAGATTTTGGGAAAGCTTTCATTACAAATTCCTACCTCTTGAGACACAAGAGCACACAGGAGAGAAACCCTTTGAATGTCCAATTTATGGGGAAAATTTCAATCAGAATTCCAAAACAATGATACGCCAGAGTACACACACAGGAGAAAAACCCTTTGAATGTCCTACTTGTGGGAAAAGTTTTAGTCGCAATTCCACACTAATGGTACACCAGAGGGCTCATACAGGAGAGAAACCCTTTGAATGTCCTTATTGTGGGAAACATTACAGTCAGAATTCTCACCTGGTGATACACCAGAGGACTCATACAGGAGAGAAACCCTTTGAATGTCCTATTTGTGGGAAAGGTTTTAGTAATAATTCAAGCCTGGTGAAACACCAGTGGATTCACACAGGAGAGAAACCCTTTGAATGTCCTGACTGTGCCAAAAAATTTAGTTGCAATTCCACACTGCTGATGCACCAGAGGACTCATACAGGAGAGAAACCCTTTGAATGTCCTATTTGTGGGGAAAGTTTTAGTCGCAATTCCACACTGCTGATGCACCAGAGGATTCATACAGGAGAGAAACCCTTTGAATGTCCTATTTGTGGGGAAAGTTTTAGTCGAAATTCCACACTGCTGATACACCAGTGGACTCACACAGGAGAGAAACCCTTTGAATGTCCTGATTGTGGGAAACATTACAGTCAGAATTCCCACCTAGTGATACACCAGAGGACTCACACAGGAGAGAAACCCTTTGAATGTCCTATCTGTGGGAAAAGTTTTAGTGATAATTCAAACCTGCTGAAACACCAGAGGACTCACACAGGAGACAAACCCTTTGAATGTCCTGACTGTGGGAAAAGTTTCAGACAGAATTCCCACCGGGTGAAACACCAGAGGACTCATATAGGAGAGAAACCCTTTGAATGTCCTATTTGTGGTAAAAGTTTTAGTGATAATTCCAGCCTGGTGATACACCAGAGGACTCACACAGGAGAGAAACCCTTTGAATGTCCTATTTGTGGGAAAAATTTTAGTAATAATTCGAGCCTGGTGAAACACCAGTGGACTCACACAGGAGACAAACCTTTTGAATGTTCTGACTGTGGGAAAAGTTTCAGACAGAATTCTCACTTGTTGAAACACCAGAGGACTCATACAGGGGAGAAACCCTTTCAATGTCCTATTTGCGGGAAAAGTTTTAGTAATAATTCAAGCCTGGTGAAACACCAGTGGACTCACACAGGAGAGAAACCCTTTGAATGTCCCGATTGTGGGAAAAGTTTTAGTTGCAATTCCAATCTTATGAGTCACCAGAGGACTCACACAGGAGAGAAACCCTTTGAGTGTCCTATCTGTACGAAACGTTTTCATTATAACTCCAACCTTGTGAAACACCAGAGAACTCACACAGGAGAGAAAACCTTTGAATGTCTTGATTGTGGGAAAAGTTTCAGACAGAATTCCCACCTGGTAATACACCAGAGGAGTCATACAGGAGAGAAACCTGTTGAATGTCCTACTTGTGGGAAAAGTTTTAGTAATAATTCGAGCCTGGTGATACACCAGGGGATTCACACAGGAGAGAAATCCTTTGAATGTCCTATTTGTGGGAAAAGTTTTAGTAATAATTCGAGCCTGGTGAAACACCAGTGGATTCACATAGGAGGGAAACAGTTTGAATGTCCTATTTGTGGGAAAAGTTTTAATCGCAATTCCACACTGGTGATACACCAGAGGACTCATACAGGAGAGAAACCTTTTGAATGTCCTCTTTGTGGGAAAACTTTCATACAGAATTCTGACCTGGTGAAACACCAGAGGACTCACACAGGAGAGAAACCCTTTGAATGTCCTGACTGTGGGAAAAGTTTTAGTCGCAAATCCAACCTTGCGAGGCACCAGAGGACTCACAGAAGAAAAGAGAAACCCTTTGAATGTCATGATTGTGGGAAACATTACTGTCAGAATTCCCACCTGGTGATACATCTGAGAGAAATCATTGAACTGTCCAGGCTGTAGATATTATTTCAAGCATAAATCATCCCTTATTGAAGACAAATATTGCACACAAAAGGAAAAGGAAGATGAGTTTAGAGAATGCTTGAATTTCATTTGTGATCTATTGAACATGTAGGTGAGAAATTGATAGCTCGAATTTTGTTTTAAAATGGAAGCATTTGTTCAGCCAAATCTAGTAAATCTTGAAAAAAAATTAACATATACAGATATTTTGAATGTGGAAGGGGAACTAAAAACTAAACAAGTACTACAGATCGGGTGTTGATTTATCGTGGTGGCCACATATACAGATGCAAACAAGATATGAGAAAGTTGTTAAGATATATGGCTTTTATAAGAGCGACAACATTTGATCAAATACTGTTAAAAGTCAATGAAAAATTAATCAAGAAATTATTGTTATTATTGTGGAATTATTACTTGTGGAAGCAGCTGCTATTTTGCCACATTGTCCACACTGATAACGCAGAAGGACAAACCTCTCTTTTTTGCTCCCTTAACATGAGGAAAAATTGTACAATAGAAAATGTTATCAGAATAATTTGAGATGTAAAAAATGGATATTGTCAGTGTTGCTATGAACATTAGGGCAAGACAGAACGGTCAGAGTTGCGTCAAACTATGAGATTATTAACTTTTAAGTTTAAAAATAAATGTGTTTAATAATAAAAAGGTAATGTAAAGCTCATTTCCCACCTTTTGCTCGGTGATGAGGACACAGCTAGTGGGTTTCTAATGAACTACAATTGTTAATTGTAATCTGTCTCTTTTGCATTTTGCATCTCTGTCCAATCTGTCTTCCTCAGTTTCCCTTCCCCCATTTTAAATTTAGAATTTAAATTTCAGTTGTACATCAACCCATGCACTCTGTGTCTCTGATGATGTGACTAGGTTTCTGCCTCTTAATTTATTTGTTACATTGCTATCTGCACCTAAATTCTATGAAAGAATGACATTTCATTAAGCACAGTTAAAAAATTAGAATGGCTAAACTGGAGCTGTTTTTATTGGCATTCTTTTCAGATTCAGGGATGGTTTTCTCCATCACTGCCAGTCTGACAGAAGCAAGTTAGGATGTATCAAACTGGACAACTAAGCTACGGTTTTTCTTTTAACATTACAAACCTCCAAAACAGCCATTGGGTGTGCCAGTGGATTTGCAGACTTTTGAAAATCATACTATTTCAGAGGATCTATCTGACTCGAAGAGCTGAAGATAGATTAACAGAGTTGGAAGGTACCTTGTAGGTCTTCTAGTCCAACCCCCCCAAGCAAGAGACCCTACATCAGTTCTGACAAATGGCAGCCCAATCTCTTCTTAAAAGCCTTCAGTGGTGAACTCCCCCAACTTCAGAAGGCAAGGTGTTCCATCAGCCAATCGTTTCCACTGTCACTAAATTTCTCCTTATTTCTACACTGAATCTTTCCTTGATTAGTTTTCATCCATTATTCCTTGTCTGCCCTAGAGGTGCTTTGGAAAATAGTTGGACCCCTTCCTCTCTGGCAGCCCCTCAAGTATTGGAACACTGCTATCATGTCTCCCTGATCCTTCTCTTCACTAGACTAGCCATGCCCAGTTCCTGTAACCATTCTTCATATGTTTTAGTCTCCAGTCCCCTAATCCAGGGGTCCCCAAGTACCAGGCCCCGGACCGGTACAGGTCCGTGGATCATTTTGTACCGGGCCGCAAAGAATGAATATATATATAAAATATATATATAAAAATATGTTTTTGCTTCCGGGTGTCTTATTTTGAAAGACAACCACTTCCGCCCTCACCTAATTTCCATGCTAACTTCCGCAGCTAACTTCATGGACCGCATTGCTAAAGCTAAAAAGCCCTTTACTATTGGGGAAGAATTGATTTTGCCGGTCCGCGAAAAAGTGTTTCTGCGTGAAACTGGTCCCTGGTGCAAAAAAGGTTGGGGACCACTACCCTAATCATCCTGGTTGCTCTTCTCTGTACTTTTTATAAAGTCTCTAGTTGTTCACTAACACTCCAAGGGACCTTTCACAAGAAGTGCTATTAAGTCTGGTTTCACCCAGTCTATATGTGTAGATTTGGTTTTTCTTACTAACAGACCCCAAACTGTTAGGATTGGCAGCTATTTTTGTTCCACTCTTGCTCTCAGTGCTGCCTCTCCACAGGGCTGTATGCTGAGCCCCGTTTTGTACTCTACACCTACGACTGCACTCCCTCTTGTCCCACTAACTTTACAATAAAAATTGCAGATGACACCACGTTGGTGGGACTCAGATCAGGAGGAGACGAGACGGCCTATAGGTCAGAGGTTCTCAGACTGGTCTTGTGGTGCAAGAGTCATAACCTTACTCTGAACATCAAAAAGACCAAAGAATTGATTATCGACTTCAGAAGATTTCTGACAACCTTACTTGGTCCACACTATGGCCACTGCAAAGAAGGCCCAAGAGTGCCTGCACTTTCTGAGGTTGCTGAAAAGGAGTGGTTTGGGTGAGAAGTTGCTAGTTACTTTTTACCACTCTACCATTGAGAGCATTTTGGCATACTGTGTATCCGTGTGGCATGCTGGATGCTCTGCAGTGGATAAGAAGATGCTCCAGAGAGTTATAAACACAGCACAAAAAATCATCAATTGCTCTCTTTCTTCTTTGGAAGATATTGCGAAGACCAGACTCCTCTCTGGAACAATAAAAATCTCCACAGACCACTCTCATCCTGGTCATTCATATTTCAAACTGTTACCATCAGGGAGGCATTATAGGTGTCTTAAAATGAGGACTAATAGATTGAGAAACAGGTTTTTTTTCCCAATGCAATAATTGTCTTCAAACAAACAGTGCATTTGTGATTTAGTCCTATTATTATAATTATTTTAATTTTTAAATACTCTGTAGTGTGATTCTGATGTGGTCTTTGGGGCACTGTGCTGGAGTAGCTTTCAAATTTCATTGTATTTGTGGAATGCAATGACAATAAAGCTATTCTATTCTCTTCCAAGTGTAAGACTTTGCTTTTCTCTACACTGAATTTCATTTTGTTAGATAGGGCCCAGTGTTCAAGTGTAGACGTAGACCTATTAAAGACTAATTGTTGGGTACAATTTGTCAGGCAATTACGAAACCATCTCGTGGTGATGCTATCTATCCCAGTTTTTTCTAGCTTACCAAGAAGTAGGTGGCGGTCTACTTTGTCGAATGCCTTGTTGAAGTCTAAGTATATTGTGTCCACAGTATTTTGCTGGTCTACTAATTTAGTCACTGTGTTGAAGAATGAAATAAGATTGGTTTGACATGATCTGTTTGTTACAAACCCGTGCTGACTTCTAGTTATTACTCTACTCATTTCTAGATGTTGGCAGATCTGGTTTTTTATTATCTTTTCCAGTATCTTCCTGAGTATTGATATTAGGCTGATTGGTGTGTAGTTTCCTGGGTCTGTTCTCCCCACCTTTTTTTTTTTTTTTTTGAAGATGGGAACTACATCAGCTCTTTTCCAGTCCTGGTTCTGAGATTACCTCTGCCAGCTCCTTTAAAACGCTGGGATGTAATCCATCAGGTCTTGATGGTTTTTATTCATCAAGATCAGACAGATGTTCTCTTACTATTTAACTTCCCTGATGACTCTCCGCATTATGAATCAGATTCAACAGACATTGTGAAAGTTGAGGTCCCCATGATGGAGAAGACAGAAAATGTTTTGAAAAAGCCACCAATAATTAATAGTACTGCTTCACACTATCCTAGTGAGACCACACTTAGAATACTGCATCCAGGTCTGGTCACCACAGTACAAACAAATGTTGAAATTATGGAAAAGGTGCAAAGAAGAGCAACTAAGATGATGAACGGTCTGGATACTAAATCGTATCAATTGAGGGAGCTAGGATAACAAGACTATTGCCTCGTTTAGCAACCATTTAAGATTATGATGATACATAAAAAACCATTTGGCAAACAATATTTGCATTTACAACCATCACATTGTCCCCCAATCCTTGTCCCCCAAGCCATTAGCATGCTTCCCAACAAGACAAAATTCATGTAGAAGGTAGAAATAAAATCAAAGGTATATTGATTCACTTAATGATCAGAAGAGAAGTGAGGTCAAAAGCCTGTTACAATAAAGTGATTTGACAGAATTGCCAATCAGAGTTGTGGTTGTTAAGTGAGATGTACCCACATTCATTCATTACCACCCTGAAGGCTTCTTCCTGCGATTGATGGGGAGGAGACCAATGTGCAGTAGGGAGTCTCTCTGGATGGCTTTCCTATTAGAGAGCTGGTGTGCTGCATGGGGGAAGGTGCTGTTGCTGGACTAGGAGTGGGGACACCCACATTGCAGTCCCTCCTCAGCCATGAAAGGTCCCTCAGGGCTAGGCTCACTTGGTAGACCAGACCAAGAAATCAAGTCCACAGGAAAATTCTAACATTTTTTTTATATTTGAGATTGAAGATAATAAAATCTTTCAACACTGTGTTCTGCCTTCCCCACACACAACTTCTTATTATCTGTTGTGAATTAGAAAGGTGTTTGTCTGAACCTGTTTGTAAAATTATTTTGTATATTAAACATTTCAGATTTAAAAAGGTATGCATTTCAAACAGTATGGCAACCTTCTATAGATTTTTGCATCAACTTTTACAACCCTTTGGAATCTCACCTTTGGGGAGTTTATGTTGCCGTATATAGGCAGTCACCCCCTCTTTCTAAGCCTCCTTTTTCTAGTCTCTGCTCCATATGTTCTCTCCAGCTTTGTCCTAATGGAGACTCCTCGGCAAGCCAATCTACAGAAGCACATGGCATTTAGCATTTGACAGACTTAACATTTCTTCATTCAGTCATAAAATAGACACTGGGCATGTTTGGATGCAGTCTGGCTTGCATGAATGAAGCTTGCTCTCTTGGGGACTATGGCCTGTTGGTGTTCCCACATCCTAAATCCTTGGGAGCCATAGGAAACCAGTCATGAAAGTTTAGGAAGCCAAAGAGAGCACTGTGGAGAACTGAGAATCACAAGCAGCATTGAAATGCAAAGCAGACCAAGGCAACAATTAAAATCTTATTAGTTCTGGAGAACTCCAAAACTCTTCTTCCCTTGCAGGTAACAGACAAGGGGGGGAAACAGGAAAAGAGTTTTGAGCTGGACAAAATATGGGTTCTCCATAGGAACTAATAAGATTTTGATTGCTGCCTTGGTTTGCTTTGCATTTTAATGCTGCTTGTGATTCTCAGTTCTCCACAGTGCACTCTTTGGCATTCTTTTGCCTGTAAGATTCACATAAAAGGGTTGCTTTAATTATGGTTTATAAAATGGTTACACAACATTTGGAAAAAAAACAAAAGAGCATGCATATTACAATAAAACATGACAAAGATGCCAAAATGATAATTTAACCTCTTAGATTAATTATGATTCTTTTTCAGTATACATGTCGAGTGAGATCCATGTTCAAATACCCATTCAATGGGGAAATTTACTGAATGACTTGGATCAATTATGAATTCATAGAACTGCAAAGAAATAAATACTGTATATCTGGAAGTACTGGGGACAGATCATACATATACACACTAGCTGAATATCTATGCTTCGCAACGAGACTATGTGATCGGACATATTTTACTGAGGACAGTGTTATTGAGAGAATCAGTAACCCTCCCAGAACAATACTTCTGGACTTTTTTGAGTTAATATCTCTCCTGCCGCCTTGTCCGGAAACTGTTTCATAGGTGGAAGGCGTAGATATTTTGATGAGGTAGCGATGTTTATTACTGTAAGGAGCCCCAGACTGCTCCTGAGTGAAGGAGTGGAACTTCTGCCAGTTTGAACCGAGGTAACGGAATGTGAGGCAAGTGGCAGTTGGAACAAAGATCTTTACTTCGACTCCCAGAATCCCCCAGTCAGGATACTTTAAGGGGAGGACTTCCACTCCCAGAATTCTGGAGCAGGCATACTTTAAGACGGATGGGTTTCTTGCTGGCTGGGGGATTTTGGGAGTTGAAGTCCATCTCTCTTAAAGCATGCTGGCTGGGGGGTATTGGGAGTTGAAGTCATCTCTTAAAACATGCTGGCTGCGGGATTCTGGGAATGGAAGTCCATCCCTCTTAAAGCATGCTGGCTAAGGGATTTGGGAAGTTGAAGTCATCTCCTCTTAAAGCATGCTGGATGGGGACTTCTGGGAGAAACCATCTTAGTGAGTTATTTGTGAGTTAAATGTTGTGTAACCATTTTATAAATAACTCACTGAGGAAATTGTGGAAACCTGGTTTGTTAACTGTGCTGAAATTCCTTGGACAGAGGTTCTGGCAACTTTCTGAGGATATCAGCGAAGAATTTATCCTAGGTTAGGAAGATCCTAGCATCTTCTTAGGATGCTCCTAAATCCAGCAGATTGAAAAGATTGTGTGTCAGCTGGTGCTCCATTCAAAATCACCACCTGGAGATGCCCACATGATGATATACACAACTTTTAATTGGATGAGCCAATTGAACTATTGGGGGTGGGAACGTTGCCATCACTTTTTATATGTGATTTACGCGCCCATTTTCTCAGATTCAGAATTATTTTGTTGCTACCACTTGATTTCCAGTAAAAGATATCTTTTCTCTGATTAATGGAGACTAATTATTTCTTTCTTGGATTTTGAATGAAGCACCAGCTGACATTATTCTGAATCTGAGAAAATGGGCGCGTAAATCACATATATAAAATAATGGCAATGTTCCCACCCCTAATAGTTCAATTAGCTCATCCATTTAAAAGTGGTGTATATCATCATGTGGGCATGGTTTGCAACACCTCCAGCTCACTTCCCATAACAATTCCCCCTCCTCCCCCATTACTTATGACAGCTGAAAGATACAAAGCAAAGGGAGAAAATCTTTTTTTTCCCCAAAATTTTTATTAGTTTTCAATAAACAAACATACACAAACAAAACACAAAACATCAAAACATAAAACTTCTTTTTGGAAAGCGGCTTAGTCCCGGGTTACATCTTTTTATACAGACATAAATTCAAAATTCATGCTCACTTTTTATCCAATTTTGTATCTTATTTACCATTCTACATTTTCTATATAGCTTCTCCCCTCTTTTCACTCTCTTAATTCTATTTTATTTATTTAATCTCAATTTAAATCATTATGCATATTTCTTTTGTCTGTTCTATTTCGATTTTCTATTATCTTTTCTCATTAACACAAAATTTCTCCTGTAATGACTGATTGAAGTATGACACCTTTAAATCTTTCCCCTAAATTTAACACTTAAAATAATATATACTTTTCATTCTGATTCTGCTTTGTACATTCTAAAGCTACTTACTATATCATAGAATAAAAAAGAATAATAAGTTTATAACATAATTATAACAATAATCCGTAGCAGATTAAACTCTATTATTAAATCCAGTTTTCTAACATTATTTCAGGTATAAATACAACAATATAATCTTATGCACTTTTGCAGAGATTTTTAATCATATTTTTACCCACTATTTCTGAATTAAATCTTGTTTCTTTCCATCTTATTTTAAACCTTTATAACTTCTCTTCCCTTTCTCCCTTCCTTTCTTCTCTAATCCTACCTTTCCCCCCTTGTCTCCTAGTATATCTTTTGTCTGTTCTATTTCAATTTTCTGTTTATCTTTTCTCATTAACACAAAGATTCTCCTGTAATCACAGATTAAAGTATAACACCTTTAAATATTTGCCCTAAATTTAACACTTAAAATAATATATACTTTTCATTCTGGTTCTGCTTAGTACATTCTGAAACTACTTACTATATTATAAAATAAAAAATAATAAGTTTATAATATAATTAAAACAATAATCCATAGCAAATTAAGCTCTATTATTAAATCCAATTTTCTAACATTATTCCAAATATAAATACAACAATACAATCTTATCTACTTTGCAGAATTTCTTTTTTAATCATATTTTTACCCACTATCTTTGAATAGATTTTGTTTCTTTATATCTTGTTCTAAACCTTTGTAACTTCTCTTCCCTTTTTCCCTTCCTTTCTTCTCTAATCCTGTCTTTTTACCCCCTTGTCTCTTAATCTCCACCTTTTTGATCTCCACCTTCTTCTGTATTTCTCTTTTCTGTTGCTTTCTAACATTATATTGATTTTTCATCTTATTTTCCCCTTTTTTGGTTGTTTTTTTAAGTCTTAAATTCTCCATTCTCTTTCCCCTCTTTCCCTTTTCTTCCCCGGCTAAAATTGTTTGTTCATTAAAGATGGCTTCTTCTTCATCCCAATCTTCTTGTTCTTATAGTTTCTGGTAGGTATAAATCGCCATTTCTAAAAAATGGAAAACAGATCCAGAAGAGCTCTTCCCTTCTTGATCCTCTTCTTTTAACTTTTTTAATTCAATTTTCAGTTCATCAACAAGTAGTGCCATTGTGAAAAGTTTTTCTTAAACAACCCAAATATTTTTAGTCTTTCAAATAATAATTTCCAAAAGTCCCAAAGTCACCAAGCAATCCAAATACACACAGTCTGTTTCATTTAGCACTTTCTTCTTTTTATATTTTCTCTTCCTGGGGTTATCGTTCATAAAGTATATGTATGGTTCAGTTATAAAGCTCCAGTTGAAATATATCTTTTAGAAGTTTTGTTACAATTTTGCTCTAATCTTATAAATTCCAAGCAGCCTCCTCTAAGAAAATCTTAATGTTAGTTTTTTTCCTCTCCCTTCCCACTTATAGCAAAAAAAAGTTTTTTTTTTCAATGCTCAGAAATCTTTATTGTCCCCTTAGCTTCAATTTTCAATTTAATTACCTGCTGATGCCAAAACGGGTTTTTCCGATTTCTCCATTATCTTGAATAAAACTTAAATTCCAGGGTATTTAAATATTACTTGTCATCCTGGTTAGCCAAAAACTTTCACTTTCTCAGATTCCTCCAGCACATTCTTATCTGGATGAAAGCTTCTTTGTGGCGGCCATTATTGACCGCCGCTCCACCACTTTCAGAAAAGGGAGTTAAGCCAGCTGAGGAGGGGGGATTGCAATTCCCCTGGACCCCTGCTGAGTCTCCCGTATCTTCAGTTACCTCTACGGGGTAACTATAGCCCCCAAATCCAGCTGGATCAGGGGCACTACAGTGGCGAGTGCAGCAGGAACCGCGCATGATCGCGGATTCCTGCTGCCACCGAAGCCTTGCAAACCGGAAGCTGCAAAGGGAGAAAATCTTGAAGGCTGACATTGTGGTTGGTAATATGAGCAGGGGGTTGGACTGGATGACCTCTGAGGTCCTTTCCAGCTCTATGCTTCTATTATATTCTGTTCTATTCTCTTTTTTATTCTGTCCCCTTTTATGTTCTGTTCTATTCCCTATTCTATTTTCTATTTTATGCAGTTCTGTTTTCTATTCTATCCTATTTTCTAATCGGAAGCAGTTCCATAGGTGGAACTGAGGTAACTGAATGTGAGACAACTGGCAGTTGGAACAGAGTTCTTTTCAGGTGTGTGGGGGGGAGTAGAACTCCTCAGCACCAGAGCTTGTTAAATAATTTCTGCATAAGAAATACTAATGATCCGATGGTCATTTCCTTAGCAAGCACCTAGTAGCAAAGAGGAACATACGTGCCAAATTTCAAGTTTGTCGGCTTTACAGTTTTGGAGATTTTGTGATGACCTATGAGTGGTTTTTGGCTGATATATATATATATATATATATATATATATATATATATATATATATA
>BLBF01000079.1:2244285-2261594 GCA_015471245.1 Laticauda colubrina | reverse complement strand
TATATATATATATATATATATATATATATATATATATATATATGAATATATGAATGATATATGTGGATACACTCACACTTTTTGATGTAAATGTAATGCAACGGGATTAGGTGAGTGGGTGGATTAACTGGTGAATGATCCCAAGAGCCTCAGTAACAGTTAAAGGACCATGTCTGCCCATGGAAGTCCATTACAACAAATAATGATTTTCTTCAATAATGATTTTTTTTTTTAAAGTTGCGGGTTAAACATAGTTGTGCCACTTTAATCCAGGGATGTCACACCATCAGAGAATCCTGTGTTTGTTTGCTAAATACGGAATGAAAAACAAAATTCCTGAAGGCAAGCAGTGGCAGATTAGTTCCAAATTGTTGCCAAGAAAAGAACATGCCTATACAATTACAAGGAGTCAATCTAAAGATGTGGGAGTCTTTTTAAAACTCCCAACACAGAGGAAAATGCAGGCACCAATTTTAAGGCATGTGCCACCAATGGAATACAATCTGGGGAGGGAAGGAATATATAGCAGCTGACATGTTTCAGCCTTGTTGTTTCTTTGCTTTTACACCCTGGGGAAACCCAAACAGCCCTACTTAATTCTGGCCTCCACCTGTACTCAGCTCACCTTTCAGCTGCCTCCAACATCTCAGTGGAGAGTCGGAAGAGGAAGCTCTCAAGCTGTTGTTCTCCTTCTCTCCTCCAAATCTTCTCTAGGAATCTACTGTTTGAATGTTTCAACTTACGCCTCAGTTACCAATGCTCTACAGTTGTTTAGCACGGCCATTGCTCATCTATTGTGTGCCATTTAATTACATAAAGCTGAAAACCATGTGATTCTATCTCTACCTAAGACAGATGCATGATTTTTAAAAATTGATTATGCATGTTATTTTTTCACTCCAGTAATCACATCGATAGACTTTTTCCATCATGATTTTCACTAACTTGTTCATTTGAACCTCCCAAGGATTCACTCATCACCACAGAAAATGAGGAAGAAGCTTCCCATGCAAGAAGCAAGAACTACACCAAAGGAAAGAAGTGGATGGGAATTACCATACAACAGTCAAAGTACACCTCCTTTAAGATCAGTCAAGACTTTTCCAGCCAGCTATTGGTTGTGAGGTGTCTGTGCGCAGGACAACTCATGAACGCTTAGTTTTGCAAGAGATATTAATGTTGCATGTTCCATTATTCTATTAATGGAATCAGGCTAGCTAATTTTGGAAAGCTAAATAGGGTCAAGCTTCCATCTTCAAGTTCTCTTGCAAAACGCATATAAATTGTTTTATAGATGGCATCTTCCCCCTTCGAGATTGGCGAAAATGTGCCCTAAAATGAGTCCAAAATGCTGGAAATGTAAAAAGAAAGAGGGAACCT
This sequence comes from Laticauda colubrina, assembly GCA_015471245.1. Classification (NCBI taxonomy): domain Eukaryota; kingdom Metazoa; phylum Chordata; class Lepidosauria; order Squamata; family Elapidae; genus Laticauda; species Laticauda colubrina. Next base: position 2,260,214 of record BLBF01000079.1, on the reverse strand, counting down.
TTTTTCACATGGGGTGGTCATGTATAGAAGCCCCAAAATACTGGAAGATAATTAGAAATTGGCTGGAAGATATCACAAAAGAACAGATCGAGTATAAACCAGAGTCCTTTCTTTTAGGGATTTTTGATAATCAAATATTTAAAAAAAACAAAAAACATTACAATCCATATACTAACAGCAGCCAGATTGGCTTTTGCTCAATGTTGGAAGCATCCTCACATACCTACAAAGGAGATGATCATCCAAAAAATTTCAAATTGCGCAGAAATTGATAGATTAACTTTAGCTTTAAAAAACTTAGAAACTTCAATATATTACAATAGTTGGAATTATTGGTGTAAGTGGTTAGAACAAAGATACATTTTATATCATAGGATAATTAGAATAAGATAAATTTATATGAGTGATGTAGAAATTTTTGTAAAGACAAAGTGTGCAGATACAGTAAAATTAAGGGAAGAAAAGATCCCACAAACTGTCGAAAATAAGAATGTTTTTAAATATTTTCTTTTTTTCTGTTTCCTTCTTCCTACCCCTTTTTTCTTTTATTTTTGCTTTTCATATATGTATGTATTGTCGTGTTGTTGTTTTTTAGTTGTAAAATTAATAAAATTTGTTATAAAAAAAAAAGTAGGTAGTCCTTGCTTAGTGACCACAACTGTGACTGGCAATTCTGGCAAACCACTTTATTGCAACTGGCTTTTGACCTCACTTCCCTTCTGGTCATTAAGTGAATCAACATGGACATTAAGTGGGATATCAAATGACTGCTATCTTTGATTTTATTTCTGTCTTCTACATGAGCTTTATCTTAAGCCCATGTCACACTGAACCAACGGATGCAAAGAGGATGTAAAACGGACAAAAAACCTTGCCATCCGTTCGAAAATGCGATGTACTCACTGCCTCCATTTGGCTTCCTCTCTATCCATCCAGCATCCGTTTATGGACGTTTCATCCACTCCAAAAGTTTTGGGCTGCCTAAAACTTTTGCGCGGAAAATGTAGCCAGTTCATCCGTTCTGCATCCGCTACGCATCTGCTATGCATCCGCTACGCATCTGTTACGCATCCGGTATATCCGCTAGGCATCCGCTACGCATCCGTGCAACTCCATCCGCCCGGATGTGGGGAGGAAGCGTAATGGAAACGTAACGGATGCAGAACGGATGCAGAACGGAAACAAAGCGTTTAAAACGGAAAAAACGTTCGCAGAGGGGACCTATCTCGGATATTAAGGATGTCTAGAGGATGCCTAGAGGATGCCTCGAGGATGCCTAGTGGAAAACCTGCCTATAAAAAGGGGGAGCAACTCGCCTGCATCTCACTTTCAGAACAGCAGCCCAGCGGTGCAGACCTCTGCAGCCTTCATCTGCCTCTTCCTCTTCCACAGCATCCAGTCATGTCCACCGTGGATTGCAACAAAGTCCTTTCGGCAGCCACCATCGTTCTGCAACAGTGCGAAACCATCTGCAGGCTCTGTGAACTCTACTGCGAGAAGAACAGGAGCCACCCAAAAAGAGTCTGGATCCGAAGATGGTTCGCCAGAAGAGCAGAGGACGGACTGTACAACAAGCTGATGGTGGAGCTCAGGAGCGAAGACACTCGGGCATTCCAGAACTTCATGAGGATGCCTCCAGCCATGTTTGACGAAGATGTGCAGCGCCTGACACCCAGGTTGATCAAGGCAAATACCAGCTTCTGGCCCAGCCTGGAACCTGGGCTCAAGGTGGCACTCACTCTGCACCGCCTGGCCTCAGGGACCTCCTACAGGAGCATGCAGTACGGCTGGAGGGTGCCATCCAACACCATCAGCATTGTGGTCAGAGAAGTGGTGCAGGCCATCATCGAAGAATACAAGGAGGAGCTCCTCCAGTACCCCTCCACTGAAGAAGGATGGAAGAAAGTTGCAGAGCAATGGTATCAGAAGTGGAACTTACCACACACCGTTGGAGCCATAGATGGCAAGCACGTGGCCTGCAAATCTCCAGCCAACTCGGGGTCCCCTTATTTCAACTCCAAGGGCTTCTTCAGCATCATCCTCTTCACCATGGTCGATGCTGACTACAAGTTCATGTACATCGATGCTTCAGGCAACCGCTCATCTTCAGATGCCCAGGTATACAATGCCAGTCACCTCAAGGAGGAGCTGGAACGCAACCTCATTGTGGGTTTCCCAGATCCAGAACCCCTGCCCAATGTCACACAAGATGTACCCTACTTCATCGTGGGGGATGACGCCTTCTCCCTCACAACCTACCTCATGAAGCCCTACACCTCCAGACTCCTCACCCGTGAAGAGAGGATCTTCAACTACAGGCGGTCCAGGGCAAGGCGGGTGGTGGAGAACGCCTTTGGCATCCTGGCCAACAGGTTCCAGGTATTTCTCACCACCATGCAGCATTGCCCAGAGACCGTCAGGAGGATCATGGAAGCTTACTGCATCCTGCACAATCTCATGCACACCCGCTACCCAGTCTTGCAGAACAGGCTCGTGGACCTCCAGCAAGGCAATGGGGACATGGAGCCTGGGGAATGGAGGCAAGGGCAAAACCTGATCGACACTGAGGATGTGCAAGTCCCCAACAGAGCCTCACATGAAGCGAAGAAGCAGCGCAACCTCCTGAGACAATGGTGCAACTCCCCAGCTGGAGCAGTGGAGTGGCAAGACAGGATGGTAGATGCTTAATGGATGCTTCCTTCAGCCTGTCTCATCACACGGATGAGATTGGGCCATGTATGTTTGGTTGGCCTACAATAAACAGGGCGTTTAATAAAGAGTTGTGTTTATGTTGACATGTGTGGATAATTATTACATTATTATTGATAATAAAGGGCCGTAGGTGTGGCACCTGGGAGGCTGGACCATACAGTCCCACTATGCTTGCACTGGAGGTTTATCTATCCCACTGCTATCCTAACCCATCCCACTGCTATCTTAACCCATCCCACAAGCATGCAAAGGCTTAAACCATTTCTAAAAGTTTCCAGCAAGACTTTATGAAAAAAAAGAAATGAAGCAAGTGTGTGAATCATAAATAGACTTTATTAACAACAAGCTATAAGACAAAAATGAGTCTCAGGGGTGAAGGGTGCAGGTGCTGTGGAGGTGGCTGGTGCTGGAGTGCTTGTCATCAGCTCCTCCAGAAGCAGAAACAGCAGATGCACCAGCCCCAGAAGAGCGAGCCCATGCTGCAGAAGCCCCAGCAGAACCAGAGTGAGGGCCAGGGGGCGGGATGGTAGCCCTATCCCTCTTGCCAGGGCTGGCAGCAGATGGCTGAGGCTTGCTGTGCTTCCGCATGGTTGTGGGGTTGCTGGCTGGCAGGGAGGCTGGCAGGAACCAAGGCTGGCAGGGAGGCTGGCACCAAGGTAGGCAGGAAGGCTGGCAGGGAGGCAGGCACCAAGGCTTGTAGGAAGGCTGGCAGGGAGGCAGGCACCAAGGCTGGCAGGAAGGCTGGCACCAAGGCTGGCAGGCAGACAAGAACCAAGGCTGGCAGGAAGGCTGGCACCAAGGCAGGCACCAAGGCTGGCAGGTAGACATGAACCAAGGCTGGCAGGAAGGCAGGCAGCAAGGCTGGCAGGCAGACCGGCTGGCAGCAAGGCTTGCAGGCAGGCTGGCAGCAAGGCTGGCAGGGAGGCTGGCAGCAAGGCAGGCAGGGAGGCTGGCAGCAAGGAGCAAAGAGCAGGCAGGGCAGGCAAGGCAGTCGATGTGTCCGGCAGCAGGTCTTTCCTCTGAATGGCGACCTGCTTCTGAGCTGCTTCCATTATATCCATGGGGCTGATGCAATGCATCCTCCCCGCATGCGCAATTAACGCCAGGCATCCATTAGGCTTCCGCTGTGCATCCGCTGTGCATCCGCTGTGCATCCGCTGTGCATTCGCTGTACATCCGCTGTATCCGTTCCGTGTCCGCTTCGCTGAGCCCCCCTGGAAGCCCTGTGGATGTGCCATCCACTCCCATCCGCTTCCATCCGCTGGGCTCCCGTTCTGCATCCGCTTTGCATCCGCCCTGCATCCTCCCGGCGTCCGTGTTATCCGCTCCGGTTATGCAAATTTTTGCCCCTTTTGAGAGCGGATAACAACGGATGGAACATTTTGCTCGTCCGCTGTGTCCTTTTTGCATCCATTGGCCAGTGTGACATGGGCTTTAAGCTTGTTGGGAAGCATCACAGGATCGGGGGACAATGTGATGGTTGTAAATGCAAAGATTGCTTGCCAAACTGTTTTTTATGTATCATCATAATCTTAAACGAGGCAACAGCCTTGTTATCCTAGCTCCCTCAATTGATTGTCACATGATTTAGTGTCCAAACCCTTTATCATCTTAGTTGCTCTTCTTTGCACCTTTTCCACAATCTCATAATACACTTAGGCTTCAGCAACCTACTTTTTGGTAAGCTAGAAAAAAGTGGGATACATAGCATCACCATCAGATGTATTCATAACTGGCTGACAAACTGTATCCAATGAGTAGTTCTTAATGGGTCTACATGTACATGGAGTGAAGTAAGCAACGGGGTACCACAAGGTTCCATCTTAGGCCCAGTACTCTTCAATATCTTCATAAACAACTTAAATGAGGTAATAGAAGTGGAACTTGCCAAATTTGCAGATGATACTAAGCTGGCAGGAATAGCTAAAACCCTAGAACAGTGCGCACTCGCATGCCAGCACCCAGAATGCAATGCGCCCCTCCCATGCTTCCTGAACATGTGTTCACAATCCTCCCCGCCACCCTTCCTACTCCCGTTACATATACTGTGCCTCACAGCTGATTTTTCAGCTGGGTTGAGGTCTTTTTTGGTCTTTTCAGGCCGAAAATATGCCCAGCAGTGGTATTATTACAGCAGTATTATTATTGTTTGTTACAGCAGTGAGGTAAGTTTGCCTGCAGCTCGCATGCCAGCACAAATGGCTCTTCATGCCACTTGTGGCACGTGTCCCATAGGTTTGCTATCACAGCCCGAGAAGATTTGAACACTGTGCCCTATCTAACAAAATGAAATTCAGTGTAGAGAAAAATAAAGTCTTAGGGAAGAAAAACCAAAAGTACACATATAGACTTGGTGAAACCAGGATTAATAGCAGTTACTGTGAAAAGAATCTTGGAGTCTTAGTGGACAACCAGAGTTAGGGTTAGGCCAGACAAGGAATAATGCTTGAAAACTGATCAAGGAGAGATTCACCCTAGAAATAAGGAGAAATTTGGTGACAGTGGGAACAATCAGCCAATGGAACAGCTTGCCTTTCGAAGTTGTGGGAGCTTCATCACTGAAAGCTTTCAAGAAGACTGTCATTTGTCCGAAATGATATAGGTTTTCTTGCTTGGGTAGGGGGTTGGATTAGATCAGGGGTCGCCCACCTTTTGGACCTCAGGGACCACCAAACTCATACTTTTAAAATCCCGGGGACCACTAATTTGAATTTTGACTGATGGTGACCCAGGAAACTTTGGCCGGGGTCTCAAGAGATGACAGTGATTCCGGCTGCTTCTCCCTGCTAACAGGCAGTCAACGTATTTGCAAATTTGTCTTGCTTTCTAAGTATCAACAGTATCAACGGTGAAGTGTCATATAAAACGGTTCATTCTATATTGTTGAATTTCTACTGCTTATTGCCTCATGTATTAAATACTATCACCTTGATTAGGAAGGGGAAACATTTACTGTTTTGCATGATTTGCGTGATTATCAGAAGCCACTCTCCAACCAATATAATAAAACAGAACTATTTTGCCATTGTACAGTATTACAATTTCTCTTTCTCTCAACAACTTCTCTATCCCAACTTATATTTATCAGGCTGCAATGGGCCAGTAAGCCTTGGCAAAAGGCTCAGATTTTGTGACAGGGACCCATACCACAAATACGTGAAACTCTTTGATTCCTCCAGGAGAAAAAAACATGGCAACACAAGGAAAAGGAACCTCCCCTTCAGACAAAGGAGTGGCCGGTTGAATGCAGTTTTATACCCAGTCCTAAAGGATTCCAGAAGCCGGGCTCGGGTACTCCCAATAGACATATAACGGGGGACAGGGGGTGTATCCTTGGGCGGGACTGCAAACAGGACACCCGGGAGCCGGCAAGGTTTAAGAGAAGGGCGAAAGCAGCAGTAGTGGCAGAAGGTTTCCCTCAGGGTTGCCAGATCGCAGCTTGGCTCTGCGGCCAAACTCAAGTTAAAATACGGCCAAATTATTTTCTCACGGCCAAATTTTTTTATGCAATATAACATGAGGATATGTTGTTTTTTGGTTTTTTAACTGTTTTTAAATCATCAAATCATAAAAAATAGTCTTTATTTGACAACGTGACGTCATGGGAATTTCTGCGTTTTTTTATTCACATCCAGGCTAGGCAGCTTACTTCAAAATAACCACTTGGAAAGCTCAGGGCCAAATGCAGCGATCCTGAGGAGGGGGGAGCTAGGGCATGAGGGTTTTTAGGGGGATTCCCCCCCCATTGAAAAAATATAATCACTAAACAAATAAAACGACACAGTGGGATTCGAACCCACGCCCCCGAAGGAACTGGAGCCTTAATCCAGCGCCTTTGACCATTCGGCCATGATACCTTCCCATTACTTTGATTGTGTTTAATATTTCCCTCCAAAACAAACCAAAGGGTCTTCACACCAGTCCACGTTGCTCAACTCTTTTACAAGACAATTTTGAGTGGCTCTGAAAAGAGCCGTTGGGTTGAAGTGAAGCCGCGGGAGTTTCACTTCTTTTCAGGGGGGGGCTTGGCCTTGGTGGAAGCCTTAGGCTTAGCTTTGGCCTTCAGGGGTTTAGTAGGGCTTTTCGGCTTCTTGGCCACCACTGAAGCAGGCTTTTTGACAGCTTTCTTCGCCCCGGCGGCATCTGCAGCCCTTTTCGCCTTCTTGGCTCCCGCCGACTGCTGCTTGTGGGTCACCTTGTCCTTTGGGTCAGCCCGCTTCTTGTTGAGCTTGAAGGAGCCCGAGGTGCCCATGCTCTTGATCTGTAGCAGTGTCCCCTTGGTCACCAGGCTCCTTAGGACTAACTTGAGGCAGCTGTTATTCTTCTCCACGTCGTAGCCTGAGGCCACCAGGGACTTCTTCAGCGCGGCCAAGGAGAATATATTGTATTGAAAACTGGTATTCAACCAAAATTTTGATTTCACGGCCAAGCAACTTTCATATGGCCAAATTTCTGGCCAAATATATTTGGCCGGAGACATGATTTTTTTCACGGCCAAACAGATTTTTATATGGCCAGATTTCTTGAATTTGACCGGAAAAATGGCCAGATGGCAACCCTGGTTTCCCTCCCTCTTTGTGGAAGCCCCTTTAAGCACTGCCTCTTCCCTTCCAGCACTACCTCCAGTGCTGATTGCAAGTTAAGTGCTTCTGAATGGAGCGCTGGATGGAGCACTTCTCTGGCCGCTGCATTTTGGTGACAGGTGCAGGCAAAGGTAGTGTTCTCAGGACCGCACTGCTGGAGCAATGCTGGGGCTTCAGGAACAAGCCCCCTCCGTTAGTGTTGTGCAACATTGTGCTCCCCTTTGCACAGGAGTTTGGCCAAACTATCTGCAAAATCATCTCTCTCGAGGAACGCTTGACAGTTTGCAGATACCTTGGCCGCCTGTTAGCGGAGAAAAGCAGCTGGAGTTACTCTCATTTCTTGAGAGCCCGCCTGAAGTTTCCTGTGCTGCTTGTACTTCAGCACTTTGACTCCTAGGGACAGAAGTTCGGCCAAGCTACCTGCAAAATGGTCTCTCTCTCTCTCCCTCTCTCTCTCGAGGAGCGCTTGCAGAGAAGCAGCCAGTCACTCTTGCCTCTCAAGAGCCCAGATGAAGTTTCCCACACTGCTTCTGCAAGCATTCCTTAAGGGACAATTTTGCAGCTTGGCCGAACTCCTGTCCCTGGGATTCAAAGCGCTGAAGCAGAGATTTCCAACCCCACCACGGGCCGGTCCCATATTCCAGAGCTGCAGTAGTCACCAGACTGGGCCTTTGGTCATCCCGGAGCAGTTCATCCATGGCAGGCCGGTGCACAGGCCAGTCCTGTTACTGCAGCTCTGCAATATGAGACCAACTTTCCCACCATCAGCAAGCCACCCTGGGGTGGATTTCCCTCCCTCGCTGTGGGTCTTACCTTCCAGTTCCAGCTCATGTGGCTCTACTCAAGGTAAGGTTTGTGCTCAGGCTGAAGAGTAGGGGCCAGCGGGAGGGTGGGCCACGTGAGTGGCGCAGCCTTGTGTTCCCCGCGCAGCCTGGATTAATTGCTTTGAGGGGTGCTTTGGGGGGAGATTTCTCTGCAGCCCACTGGTTCATGACCACTGGACTAGATGACCTACAAGGTCTCTCCCAACTCTGTTAATCTGTCTTCAGCTCTTCAAGTCAGATAGATCCTCTGGAAAAGTATGATTTTCAAAAACCTACAAAGCCACTGGCACGCCCAATGGCTTCTTTAAGAGGTTGTAAGATTAAAAGGGAAACCGTAGCTTAGTTGTCCAGTTTGAAACATCCTAACTTCCTTCTCTCTGATTGGCAGCAATGGAGAAAAACATCCTTGAATCTGAAAAGAATGCCAATAAAAACAGATCCAATTTAGGCATTCTAATTTTTTAACTGTGCCGAATGAAATTTCATTCTTTCATAGAATTTAGAACTGGAGAAGAAAGCAATGCAACAAATAAGAGGCAGAAACCTAATTGCAGCTCACATCATCAGAGTCATAGAGTGCATGGGCTGATGTACAACTGAAACTGAAATTCTACATTTATAATGAGGGAAGGAAAGCTAAGGAACACAGATTGGTCAAAGAGATACAGAATGCACAAAAGATTACAAGATAACAATTGTAGTGCTTAGAACCCCACTGTATATGTCTTTATGTTATAAAACTTAATTGCTGCCCATATCAGTTTGAGACAACTCTGAGCGTCTTGCGACTCTTGCCTTGCCCTAAAATAGCAACACTGACAATACCCATTTTTTACATGTCAAATGCTTCTATTAATTCTAACATAATGCATTTTGAAAAATGAGACATTTTCTATTGCACATTTTTTTCCTCATGTAAAGGTAACAAAACAGAGAGGTTTGTCCCTCTTTTGTGTTATCAGTGTGGACAGTGTGGCAAAATGGCAGCCATTTCCACAAGTAATAATTCCACAATAATAATTATATAATTTCTTGATTGACTTTTCATCCACCACTAACAGTATTTAATCAAATGTTGTTTGCTCTTTATAAAAGCCATGTATCTTAACATCTTTCTCATATCTTGATTGCATCTATCTATGTGGCCACCACGATAAATCAACACCCTATTTCTGTTGTTCTTATTTAGTTTTTATTTCCCCTTCCACAAAATATCTTTATACATGACATTTTTTTCAAGATTTACTAGATTTGGGTGAACAAATGCTTCCATTTTCAAACAGAATTCAAGCTATCAATTTCTCACCTACAAGTTCAATGGGAGATCACAAATGGAATTCAAGAATTCTCTAAATTCATCTACTTTTCCTCATATTTGTATGCAATATTTATGTGTGTGCAATAAGGGATGATTTATGCTTGAAATAACATCAACAGACTGGAGAGTTCAAAGATTTCTCCACAGTGTGAATACTCTGGTGTATCACCAGGTAGGAATTCTGACTGAAACTTTTCCCACAATCAGGACATTCAAAGGGTTTCTCTCCTGGGTGAGTCCACCAGTGTTTCACCAGGGTGGAATTATCACTAAAACTTTTCCCATAGTCAGGACATTTAGAGAGTTTCTCTCCTGTATGTGTCTTCTGGTGTATTACCAGGTGGGAATTCTGAAACTTTTCCCACAATGAAAATATTCAAAGGGTTTCTCTCCTGTGTGAGTCCTCTGGTGTCTCATGAGGCTGAAATTGCAATTAAAACTTTTCCCACAATCAGGACATGCAAAGGGTTTCTCTCCTATGTGAGTCCTCTGGTGTATTACCAGTTCAGAATTGCGACTAAAACTTTTCCCACAGATAGGACATTCAAAGGGTTTCTCTCCTATGTGTGTCCTCTGGTGTTTCACCAGGCTGGAATTATCACTGAAACTTTTCCCAGTCAGGACATTCAAAGGGTTTCTCTCCTGTATGTGCGTTTCACCAGCCTGGAATTATCACTAAACCTTTTCCCACAAATTGGACATTCAAAGGGTTTATCTCCTGGATTCCTTTGGTGTATCACCAGGCTGGAATTCTTAATGAAATTTTTCCCACAGTCAGGACATTCGTAGGATTTCTCTCCCGTGTGAGTCCTCTGGTGTCTCATGAGGGTGGAATTTGTAATGAAACCTTTCCCACAAATGGGACATTCAAAGGGTTTCTCTTCTGTATGAATCCTCTGGTGTATCATCATGTTGGAATTGATTGAAAGTTTCCTCATAGATAGGACATTCAAAAGGTTTCTCTCCTGAGTGTGTGCTCTTGTGTCTCAAGAGGTGGAAATTTGTAATGAAACTTTTCCCACAAGCTTGACACTCACAGGGTTTCTCCTGCAGTGAATCCTCTGATGTATTACCAAGCTGGAATTATCACTGAAACATCTCCCACAGTCAGGACATTGAAAGTATTTTCTCCTTTTGATTCCTCTGATGTATCACCAAGTTGGAATTATAAAGTTTTGCAACAATTAGGACATTCAAAGCTTTTCTCTCCTATGAGAGTCTTCTGGTATATCACCAGACTGGAATTTTGACTTTCCCATAATCAGGACATTCAAAGGGTTTCTCTTCTGTGTGAGTTCTCTGGTGTCTGATTCGATGAACATTTCTAATGAAACTTTTCCCACTATCTCAACACCCATACAATTTCTCCCTAGAGTCAATCCACTGATGTATCACCATACTGGAATTGTGACAATGCCTTGTTTAGTGGTGCTTTCATTCAAGCCATTTTCTTCCTCACAGGGAGAGGCCTATGTTATGGTCTGTTCCACATGGGTTTACTATTGACCTTTTCCTCCAACTTACAAGACATGCTGAATGAAAAATAATCTCCCTCGCCATTTCATGCAATGTATCCTTGAGTTGTGCATAATCTGCTTATTCTGGCTTGAAATCTTTTTTAATTTTCTGTCTTTTGTCAAACAACATCCAGACGACGAGGAGGAGGAGTATTGTGTGGTTTTCTGAAGGAAATGGAAAATGTTTTGATTTCTGGCTTGATTCATTTTTCTTTTCAATGTTGCTTGTTATCTGCAGTTGTCCCGAGTGTTCTTACTGCCATATTCTTTGTCTGTATCATTCAAAGAAACATGTAACATTAATTGTTTATACAATGTTTAGTGATGATGTGAAAAAAGAAAAAATTACAATGAATAAACAAACATGCTCCAATACTAGAATAATCTCTTACTCACCCTGTTTATGATTAATTTGACACATGGCTTGAAACAACTGCGAAGATTACCACAAATTTTATGGATCAGGTGGATTTCTGCTTTTACTGTGCCATAATAACTTTGAAGGCTCAGGGAAGAAGTGGTAAGCAGGGACTACCTGCGCAACCAAAGGTGCCAAAAGGTCCTCAATAGCTATTTTTTAGAAAGTGCTGGATTAAGTACAATCCAACCTGGTTAATACGTAGATGGGACAGGAAATAGCAAACTTACTGGCAAGACATCAAAATGTAATGAGGAACTTGAACTATCCTGATATCAACTGGGAGACAAACTCTATGGCAAGTAGGAAATCGAACAGATTCCGAACCAATTTAGCTGACAACATTGTCATCCAAAAGGTAGAGGAGGAAACTAGAGAAAAAACTATACTGGACCAAATTCTTACTAGTAGAAAAGAAAAGACAGAGGGAGTTGAAGTTGCCAGAATCTTCCTTTATGATCTAAGACAGTGGTGGGATTGGAATAACTTAACAACCGGTTCTCTGGCTGGGTAGGTGTGTCCAGTCGTTCGTGTGACTGGGTGACATCACTCATCACACCCAGCCCGGCCTCCCCACCACTCGCCTCAAAGGCACAGATAGGATTCAGCCGGTTGGGACTAATCCCAACACTGGCTCTCCCTGCCCATTTTTTGGCCCTTTTCAGGCTGTTTTCAGGCCGTTTTTTGGGCCATTGCACAAAAGAGAGATTACAAATTAACAATTGTAGGACATTAGAAACCCACTGTATGTGTGAAGTCCTCATCACTGACCAAGAGTTGAGAAATGAGCTTTACATTACCCTATTATTAAATTCATTTATTATTAAACTTAATCACGACCCATCTCAGAGTCTGAGGAAACTCTGAGCATCTTGTCTTGCCCTAATGTTCAGAGCAACACTGACAATACCCATTTCTTGACATGCCAAATGCTTCTGATAATTCAAACATAATGCATTTTGAAAAAATGAGATATTTTCTATTGTACATTTTTTTCCTCATGTTAAAGCCCATGTCACACTGGCCAACAGATGCAAAACGGACACAACGGACGAGACAAATGTTCCATCCGTTGTTATCCACTCTCAAAAGGGGCAAAATTTTGCATAACCGAAGCAGATAACACGGACGCGGGGAGGACGCAGGGCGGATGGAAAGCGGATGGGAACGGATGGCGCAACCGCAGGGCTTCCGGGGGGCCTCAGCGAAGCGGACGCGGAACGGATGCAGCGGATGCAGAGCGGACGCCGAACGGATGAAGCGGATGCACAGCGGATGCACACCGGAAGCCTAGCGGATGCACAGCGGAAGCGGAACAGATGTCGCGCGTTAATTGCGCATGCGGGGGGGAAGTATTACGTAAGCTCCCCGGATATAAAGGGAAGCAGCTTGCACGTGGCCAGTATTCCGAGGAAAGACCTGCTGCTGGACACTTTGAGTTCCTTGCCTGCCCTGCCAGCCTGCCTTCCAGCCAGCCTTGGTACCTGCCTGCTTGCCTGCTTTCCTACCAGGCTTTCTGCCAGGCTTCCTGCCAGCCTTCCTGCCAGCCAGCAACCCCACAACCATGGGGAGGAAGAGAAAGCCTCAGCAACCTGCCGCCAACCCTGGCAAGAGGGACAGGGCCAACCTCCCGCCCCCTGCCCCTGACTCTGCTGGTGCTGGTGCTTCTGCTGAAGCTGCTCCAGGCAGTGGTGCTTCTGCTGTTGCTTACTCTGTTGAAGCTGCTCCTGGTCCTGTTCAACTTGCTCGACATGCTCGTGCTCCTGGACTTGCTCGTCCTGCTCGTGCTCCTGGTCTTCCTCGTCCTGCTCGTGCTCCTGGTCCTGCTCGTGCTCCTGGTCCTGCTCGTGCTCCTGGACTTGCTGGCCCTGCAAACCATCTGTCATCAGTACTTGGGCTGACACCCCATGGCATGGAGGAAGGACCTCTCAGCATCGCGGGGCTGAGCCAGCTGTCCGAGACCTTTCTCAACACACCGTCCCCTGTTGTCCTCTCGAGGCCAGGCACTCCAGCACCACCCACCACCACAGCACCTGGACCCTTCACCCCTGAGACTGGGCACACCTCCGAGTGACCAAGAAGAGTGCCAGAGACTGGCTAGCTGGCTACCTGTGGACTATATTTGGACACTTGACTTGGGTCATTATTTTTTTACAGCTTGTCGTTCAATAAAGTTTATCTTTGATTCACACACTTGTTTCATTGCTTTTTTTTAATAAAGTCTTGGTGGAAACTTTTAGAATTGGCTTAAGCCTTTGCAAGCTTGTGGGATGGGTTAAGATAGCAGTGAGGTGGGCAGGGATACCTGTGGAATGAGCAGGGATACCTTTGGGATGGCTAATAGCTCTGGGATAGATAAACCTCCAGTGCAAGCATAGTGGGACTGTATGGTCCACCCTCCCAGGTGCCACACCTATGGCCCTTTATTATCAATAATAATGTAAGCAATCATCCACACATGTCAACACAAACACAACTCTTTATTAAACGCCCTGTTCATTGTAGGCCCACCCAACATACATGGCCCAATCTCATCCGTGTGATGAGACAGGCTGAAGGAAGCATCCATTAAGCATCTACCATCCTGTCTTGCCACTCCACCGCTCCAGCTGGGGAGTTGCACCAGTGTTTCAGGAGGTTGCGTTGCTTCTTCCCTTCCCGTGAGGCTCTGTTGTGGCCTTGCACATCCTGAGTGTCGATCAGGTTTCGCCCTTGCCTCCATTCCCCAGGCTCCATGTCCCCATTGCCTTGTTGACGGTCCACGAGCCTGTTCTGCAAGACTGGGTAGCGGGTGCGCATGAGATTGTGCAGGATGCAGCAAGCTTCCACGATCCTCCTCACGGTCTGTGGGCGATGCTGCATGGTGGTGAGAAGTACCTGGAACCTGTTGGCCAGGATGCCAAAGGCGTTCTCCATTACCCGCCTTGCCCTGGACAGCCTGTAGTTGAAGATCCTCTCTTCACGGGTCAGGAGTCTGGAAGTGTATGGCTTCATGAGGTAGGTTCTGAGGGAGAAGGCGTCATCCCCCACGATGAAGTAGGGCACATCTTGCGTGTCGTTGGGCAGGGGTTCTGGATCTGGGAAGCCCACGATGAGGTTGCCTTCCAGCCCCTCCTTGAGGTCACTGCGTTGTATACCTGAAGCACTGATGTACATGAACTTGTAGTCAGCATCGACCATGGCGATGATGCTGAAGAAGCCCTTGTAGTTGAAATAAGTGGACCCCGACTTGGCTGGAGCTTTGCAGGCCACGTGCTTGCCATCTATGGCTCCAACGGTGTGTGGGAAGTTCCACCTCTGATACCACTGCTCTGCAACTTTCTTCCATCCTTCTTCAGTGGAGGGGCACTGGAGGAGCTCCTCCAGGTATTCTTCGATGATGGCCTGCACCACTTCTCTGACCACAATGCTGATGGTGTTGTGTGGCACCCTCCAGCCGTACTGCATGCTTTTATAGGTGGTCCCTGAGGCCAGGTGGCGCAGAGTGAGTGCCACCTTGAGCCCAGGTTCCAGACTGGGCCGGAAGTTGGTGTTTGCCTTGGTCAACCTGGGTGTCAGCCGCTGCACAACTTCGTCAAACATGGCTGGAGGCATTCTCATGAAGTTCTGGAATGCACGAGTGTCTTTGTTCCTGAGCTCCACCATCAGCTTGTTGTACAGTCCATACTCTGCTCTTCTCCCGATCCATTTTCAGACCCTGATGCTTCTTGGCCACCTCTTTTTCTTCCCATAGTAGAGTTCACAGAGCCTGTAGATGGCTTCGTACTGTTGCAGAAGGATGGTGGCTGCCAAAAGGACTGTGGTACGATCCACAGTGGACATGACTGGATGCTATGGAAGAGCAAGAGTCAGATGAAGGCTGAAGAGGTCTGCACAGGTGGGCTGCTGGTCTGAAAGTGAGATGCAGACGAGTTGCTCCCCCTTTTTATAGGCAGTGTAGGTGTCCCTTTGCATCCTCTAGGCATCCTCTAGGCATCCTTAATATCCGAGATAGATCCCCTCTGCAAACGTTTTTCCATTTTAAACGCTTTGTTTCCGCTAGGCATCCGTTCTGCATCTGTTCCGCATCCGTTCCGCTTCCTCCCTGCGTCCGGGCGGATGCGAGTTGCGCGAATGCACAGCGGACGCCAAGCGGATATAGCGGATGCGTAATGGATGCGTAACGGATGCCTAGCGGATGTGTAGCGGATGTAGAATGGACGAACTGGATACATTTTCCGCGCAAAAGTTTTAGGCAGCCCAAAACTTTTGGAGCGGATGAAACGTCCATAAATGGATGCTGGACGGATAGAGAGGATGAAAAACGGAGGCAGTGAGTACAGAACAGATACATCGCGTTAACTAACGGATGGCAAGGTTTTTTTGTCCGTTTTACATCCTCTTTGCATCCGTTGGTTCAGTGTGACATGGGCTTAAGGTCGCAAAACAGAGAGGTTTGTCCCTCTTCTGCATTATCAGTCTGGACAGTGTGGCAAAATGGAAGCTGCTTCCCCAAGTCCACGGCATGACTCAGGGACGAATCCAGGGCCCATTGAAAATGGTGGCTGCTTCCAGGAC
>BLBF01000079.1:2228702-2239285 GCA_015471245.1 Laticauda colubrina | reverse complement strand
TCCAAGGGAGCCATCTTCACTCCTGCTGGCCAGGGCTGCCTCCAAGAGCACCCAGACGGAAGTTTGATTCCTGAAGCAGGAAATTTATAACAACTGTTAAATGTTAAATGCCATGTGTAAATTCTGTAAATTTTCTTGCAGGGAAGTCTCCATTAGATAGATAAAACTATAAAGCAGGGCGTAGAAAACGGGGGCTAAGAAAGGGGACAATTGTCAATAGAAGGTAGAAGAAATATATGGAATGGAATGGAATAGAATAAGAGGGTTGAAAAGAACCTTGGAGGTCTTCTCGTCCAACTCCTGCTTAGGCAGGAAACCCTGCCGGGAAATGGTTGTCCAGTCTATTCTTTAAAATTTCCAGTGTTGGAGCATACACAACTTCTGAAGGCAAGTTGTTCCGCTGATTATTTGTTCTGTCAGGAAATTTTTCCTTAGTTTCTCTCCTTGATTAGTTTCTTGTCCTACCTTTAGGTGCTTTGGAGAATAGCTTGACTCCCTCTTCTTTGTGCCAACCCCTGATATAGCAGAACTCTGCTGGTATTCTTCTATCCTTCTTTGTATTAAACTAAACATACCCAATGCCATGCCCCCATCAGAGTCTGAATCTGAGGGGGAAGACGAACAGCTGACAGAGAGTGGGAGAATGGCTCCCTTGGCAGTGGAGGAAACTGGGAAAGGGCAAAGTCAGGCTGGGCAGAGCACTCCTAAGAAAACTGATTGCATAATTCTGTAAAATCTTCATGAACTTTTAGGGCTCAGCATGTTACAGATAATAGATAACAGATAACAGATAATAGATAACAGATAACAGATAATCAGAGTTGGAGGGGACCTTGTAGGTCATCTATTCACACCACCACCCCAATTCTGACAAATGGCAGTCCAATCACTTCTCAAGACTTCCAAGTCTCAAGTGATGGCGCTCCCACAACTTTGGAAGGCAAGCTGTTCCACTGATGGATTGTTTTCACTGTCACAAAGTATCTCCTTATTTCCAGGTTAAATCTCTCCTTGTTCAGTTTCCATTCATTATTCCTTGCTGCAGCCCCTCAAATATTGGAAGACTACTAGCATGTCTCCCCTAGTCCTTCTCTTTACTAAACTGGCCATGCCCAGTTCCTGTAACCTAATCTTCGTTAAGCTAAGTAGCCTCATATTTCACTATTTCAGTTGCAATGATCGATTGCTGGAAGTCAAAAACAACTTGATAGCATTTAAACACTGAAAACATCTTGCAAACATCTTACCTACTAGAGAGTGGAGAAGCATGTTTTTCTTTTTTTCTTTTTTTAAAATATATTTTTATTATTTATTTTCTTTTGTTACATCGTAAAATATTGGTATCAACAACGTTCTTGGCATCGATACAGGTTTTTGGTTAAATATCAGAATACATTATATTACATTTGTCTTCTACTAAATAATAGCTTTAACCATGATTACTGTTCCTATATCTTTATATAATTTACAAAATTTTGTTTTATTTTCTTAAGGGTTGTTTCAATAAGAATATTTGTCTCACTTCTTAGGAGAAGCTTGTTTTTCTGCCTCCTATCTGGAGATGGCGATGGCGATCAGGTAGACAACATCCGTGACTGAAAAGTGCACAACACAGACCTTTATTATACCTAATAATGGAGTTAAAACCATCGAGTACCATATTGCTAGAAAGGTTCGGAGGAGAGGAGAAGCGTAGAAGAAGCTCGATCGCTCATGGGCGGTAGGTTGTCGTCAGAGTGTCTTTTCTTCTCTTCCCAGGGTTGAAGCAGCAGCTGGCAGGTGAGTTGGGGGCAGCAGGTGGGAGGGGAGTCCGGGAGCAAGCCGGGCTGTTCGGTTCCCTCCACGGCCTGGAAGCAGAGAAGCAACCGGACTGAAGAGCGTCACATCCACAATGTCTAAAGGAAGCTATTCTACTGGTTAATTGTCCTCAGTGTTTGGAAGTTTCTCCTGAGTTCCAGGTTGCTTCTCTCCTTGATTAGTTTCCATCCATTGTTTCTTGTCCTGCCCTCTGGTGCTTTGGAAAATAAGTTGATCCCCTCTTCTTTATTGCAGACTCTCAAGTACTGGAATACTGCTATCATGTCACCCCTATTTTTTTTCTTCTTTCTTTTCTTTTCTCTAGACTAGCCAAACACAAATCCTCCAACCATTCTCTGTATATTTTAATCTCCAGGCTTTTAATCATCTTGCCTTCTTTGAACTTTTTCCAAAGTCTCATCTTCTTTGTAATGTGGTGATTACAACTGGATGTAGTATTCCAGGTACGATCTTACCAAGGCTTTATAAAGTGGTACTAATACATCACGTGATTTTGATTCTATGCCTCTGTTTCTATAACCAAGGATTGTATTAGCTTTTTTGGCTGCTGCTGCACACTGCTGACTCATGTTTAAGTGACTGTCCAATAAGACTCCAAGGTCCCTCTCACAATTACTGTTTTGGAGCCAGGTTTCGCCTAATCTGTACCTGTGCCATTCATTTTTTGGGGGGGGGCAGGTGTAAAAGTTTGCTTTTTTCCACATTAAATTTCATTTTGTTGGATATGGCCTATTGTTCAAGTCTGTCAAGATCTTTTTGGATCCTGAGCTTGTCTTCTGGGGTATTTGGCTATTCCTGCCACTTCTATACCCTCATCTAAGTCATTAATGAAGACATTGAAAGTACTGGGTCTAAGACAGAACCTTGTGATATCCCATTGCTTATCTCCCTCCATGTGGATGTGGTACCATTAAGGACTATTAGTTGAGTATATGGTTTGTCAGTCAGTTACAAATCCATCTGCTGGTGATGCTGTCTATTCTACATTTTTCTACCTTACCAAGAAGTAGGTTGTGGTCTACATTGTCAAATGCCTTGCTGAATCCAAAGCATGTCACTGGTCTACTACTTTAGTCACTTTGTCAAAGAATGAAATAAGATTGGTTTGGCATGATCTGTTTTTAACAAACCCGTGCTGGCTACTAGCTGTGATTTTATTTGTTTCTAGATGTTCACAGATCTGTTTTTTTATTATTTTTTCCTGTATCTTCCAAGGTTGTTAGGTCGATGTTAGGCTGATTGGTCTGTAGTTTCCTGGGTCTATTTTCTCCACCTTTTATGAAGATGGGACACACATCAGTTCTTTTCCAATCCTCTGGTGGTTCCCTGGTGCTCCAAGATTTTAAAGATGTGATATAATGGTTGTGAGATAACATCTGCCTCCTCTTTAGAACTCTGGGATATAATCCCTCAAGTCCTAGTGATTTCTATCCATCAAGGTCAGACGGAGTTCCCATACCATTTTCATGTTTATTTTAATTTTTATTTCTAAATCCGTCTTTTACATATAGATATGATAAATATATATATATATATATAATATAATTTTTTTAAAAAAAAAGAAACTGTAGGCGAGAAATTGATTCTTTGAATTTTTTACCCTGATTCATTTTACTCAAACATTTCTTAGGATTAAATTTGTAGATGGAGAGAAAGGGGAAACGGAAAATGACTAACTACTAGTTTTTGGTTTTCAGCAGAAGTTTCTGGGTATTTCCTTTTCCAGAAGTTGTGGAATTCCTCAAAAAGGAATTTTGGGTGGAGCTTTTTTGTATGTTGATTATGTAATTCCCACATATGGAATTTCATTTTTCTATGTTGGTTTTGCCCAGATTTTGAGCCCCCAAATTCCCCAACCAGCATAAAAGTAATCCTCAAGATACAATATTATGGGCCTTGTAATTACGGTTGCATGTTGCAATGACTGGTAAGTGATATAGCTTTCCTTAGCTACCTGAATCCCCTTGCTCTCCCTGAGGCAGCCATTAATCAAATGTGCAAGTTGCTAAGCAGAGTACTGGCTACTCAGGGCTGGGGAAAACTCTTTTAAGAGGCTTAGAGCAGGGCCAGGCTTGCCTGCCACAGGAATCCCTGGGGCTCCCCACCTTCCAAGACACCCTTTTCTGGGAATATCTGGACAGCTGATTGTCAGATCCATGTATCTGCCATTCTTCAATGGAAGGAGAAGTGGGGGGAGTTGGTACAAGTAATCCTTTTTTATGTAACCTGAATATATTAAATCCTATATTGATTCTGTATAACTTGCATATGATGTACTACTGGAGGAGTGGAGCCAGATGTCCAGAAACTTGTCACCTCTTGAAGAGATAACAAGATGAGAAGGAACCATAAAAATTCCAGCTCTGGAAGATACTTCTGGGAACTCTGCTAAGATATGTTCCCAGAGAAGGGGAGGGGGGAATTAACATGTTGGTTCTTTGTTTAACTAAATCCACATCTGAATAAGGGGAGGGGTTCTAACTTCCTTTATCTATGACTGTATGCCTGGGGATATCTTAGACTCTGCTTTGCCTAGTGTTGAGATAAAATCCCTTTCAATAAAGGATTCCTTTTGGAACACCTGGTTTTTAGAAGTTCATTCTTTTCGGTTGAAGGGAAAATTTTTTATGATGGCCGCAGAATCCCACACTGATGATCCCCATTTGTGACCTTCCCAGCTAGCTTCTCACAAGCAAAATCATTGGGTATACTGGCAGGAAATTATAAGTCCACAGTCATATGGAATTGCCTTTAACAACCTTCAGTGATTTGCTTAACGAATACAGAGAAATAGATGCAACTTGGCACTGTCATGTGACATCATGCTTAATGATTGAGCTGCTTAATGATGCAGAGTTCCAATTATGGTAAATTAAGTGAGGACTACTTGAGCGGGGATGTCACCAGAGTACTTGTGGACAGTGTTTTATGCTTTTATTTGCATCTGAGGACTTCCATGGACAAAAGTAATGCTTCAAATATTGCAGAAGCTTTCGGCATCATTTCATCAGTTAAAACCCCCACGTCTCTAAATTTAGCTCAGAAGGTTTGAATGTAAATATTCTGGGGCATTTTATCAGACTTGGAAGACATAGATTTTCACATGAATACACGTGTAGGTGGGTCTATCTGTATTTCTCTCTGTAGGGATATATCTGCAATTATATAATCTATCCCCAGCATTACAAGTTATAATTGATGATAGTCCTTTGTGTTGCTAAGAATTTGATTGAACACATATTTGAACATAGATCTCACTAGTCTTCCGTGTGTCAAATGAATCATAAACAAGGTAAGTAAGAGATTATTCTAGCATTGGGGCATGTTTGCTTTTTCATTGCAATATTTAATTTTTTATTTTTTTCACATCATCTCTAAACATTTTATAAACAATTAATGTTACACTTTTCTTTGAATCTTACAGACAAAGAAGATGGGAAGAAGAGCACTCAACTACAAATAACAAGTAATGTTGAAAAGGGAAATAAATCAAGCCAGAAATCAAACTATTTTCCATTTCCTTCAGAAAACCATACAATTCTGCTCCTCCTCCAGAAGTTGTTAGACTAAATTAAAAAAGATTTCAAGCCAGAATACGCAGATTATGCACAACTCAAGGATACATTGCATGAAATGTCAAGGGGGATTATTTTAATTCAGCATTTCTGGAAATCAGTTGAAGGAAAAGGTGAATAGTAAAGCTATGTGGAGGAGATAGTAATCCAGGCCTTTCTCTATGAGGAAGAAAATGGCTTGAATGAAAGCACCTCTAAACAAGGCATTGTCACAATTCCAGCCTGGTGATACATCAGTGAATTGACTCCAGGGAGAAACTGTATGAGTGTCTAGATAGTGGGAGAAGCTTCATTACAAATTACATTATTTCATTACAAACTCACACAGAAGAGAAACCCTTTGAATGTCCTGATTATGGGAAAGTCAAAATTCCAGTCCGGTGATATACCAGAAGACTCACATAGGAGAGAAATGCTTTCAATGTCCTAATTGTTGCAAAACTTTCAGGTGTAATTCCAACTTGGTGATATATCAGAAGAATCAAAAGGAGAAAACCCTTTCAATATCCTCTGGGAGAAGTTCCGGTTATAATTCCAAACTGGTAATACATCAGAGCATTCACTGCAGGAGAAACCTTATGAATTTTGGAATTGTGGGAAACGTTTCATTACAAATTCCCACCTCTTGAGATGCAAGAGCACGCGCACAGGAATGTCCTATCTATGGGGAAAGTTTCAATCAGAATTCCAACATAATGATATGCCAGAGGCATCACACAGGAAAGAAACTCTTTGAATGTCCTATCTGTGGGAAACGTTTTAGTGATAATTCCAGCCTGGTGAAACACCAGAGAACTCACACAGGAGAGAAACCCTTTGAATGTCCTATTTGTGGGAAAAGTTTTAGTGATAATTCCAACCTGGTGAAACACCAGAGGACTCACACAGGAGAGAAACCCTTTGAATGTCCTATTTGTGGGAAAAGTTTTAGTGATAATTCCAACCTGGTGAAACACCAGAGAACCCACACAGGAGAGAAACCATTTGAATGTCCTGATTGTGGGAAAAGTTTCAGACAAAATTCCCACCTGGTAATACACCAGAGGACTCACACAGGAGATAAACCCTTTGAATGTCCTATCTGCAAGAAAGGATTTAGTGATAATTCCAACCTGGTGAAACACCAGAGAACTCACACAGGAGAGAAACCCTGTGAATGTCCTGTTTGTGGGAAAAGTTTTTGTAATAATTCCAGCCTAGTATTACACCAGAGGACTCACACAGGAGAGAAACCCTTTGAATGTCCTATTTGTGGGAAAAGTTTTAGTGATAATTCCAACCTGGTGAAACATCAGAGGACTCACACAGGAGAGAAACCTTTTGAATGTCCTGATTGTGGGAAAAGTTTCAGACAAAATTCCCACCTGGTAATACACCAGAGGACTCATTCAGGAGAGAAACCCTGTGAATGTCCTATTTGTGGGAAAAGTTTTAGTGATAATTCCAACCTGATGAAACACCAGAGGACTCACACAGGACAGAAACCCCTTGAATGTCCTGATTGTGGGAAAAGTTTCAGACAAAATTCCCACCTGGTAATACACCGGGGGACTCACACAGGAAAGAAACCCTTTGAATGTCCTATTTGTGGGAAAAGTTTTAGTGGTCATTCTAGCCTTGGGAGACACCAGAGGACTCACACAGGAGAGAAACCCTTTGAATGTCCTATCTGTGAGAAAGCTTTTAGTTATAAATCCAACCTAGTGAAACACCAGAGGACTCACACAGGAGAGAAACCCTTTGAATGTCCTGATTGTGGGAAAAGTTTCAGACAAAATTCCCACCTGATAATACACCAGAGGACTCATACAGGAGAGAAACCCTGTGAATGTCCTGTTTGTGGGAAAAGTTTTAGTGATAATTCCAACCTGATGATACACCAGAGGACTCACACAGGAGAGAAACCCTTTGAATGTCCTGATTGTGGGAAACGTTTCAGACAAAATTCCCACATGGTGAGACACCAGAGGACTCATACAGGAGGGAAACCCTTTGAATGTCCTATTTGTGGGAAAGGTTTTAGTGGTCATCCCAGCCTGGTGAAACACCAGTGGATTCACACAGGAGAGAAACCCTTTGAATGTCCCGATTGTGGGAAAAGTTTTTGTGATAATTCCAACCTGGTAATACACCAGAGGACTCACACAGGAGAGAAACCCTTTGAATGTCCTGATTGTGGGAAAAGTTTCAGACAGAACTCCCATCTGGTGGTACATCAGAGGACTCACACAGGGGAGAAATCTTTTGTGTGTCCTATCTGTAGGAAAGGTTTTTGTGATAATTACAGCCTGGTGAAACACCAGAGGACTCACACAGGAGTGAAGAAACCCCTTGAATGTCCTGATTGTGGGAAAAGTTTCAGACAAAATTCCCACCTGGTAATACACCGGAGGACTCACACAGGAAAGAAACCCTTTGAATGTCCTATTTGTGGGAAAAGTTTTAGTGGTCATTCTAGCCTTGGGAGACACCAGAGGACTCACACAGGAGAGAAACCCTTTGAATGTCCTGACTGTGGGAAAAGTTTCAGTCAAAATTCCCATCTCATGAGACACCACAGTGTTCACATCATGGAGAAATCTGTGGACATTATTTCAAGTATAAATCATCCCTTATTGCACACAAGGTAATCCATATGAGGAATAGTAGATGAGTTTAGGGAATGCTTGAATTTCATTTGTGATCTCCCATTGAAAGTGTAGATGAGAAATTGATTGTTTGAATTGTGTTTGAAAAATGAAGCATTTGTTTACCCAAATCTAGTAAATCTTGAAAAAAAATTAATGTATAAAGACATTTTGAATGTGAAAGGGGAACTAAAAACTAAACAAGAACTACAGAAACAGGGTGTTGATTTATCGTGGTGGCCACATATGCAAATGCAATCAAAATATGAGAAAAATGTTAAGATATATGACTTTTAAAAGAGCAATTGGCAAAAATACTGGGAAAGAAACTATAAATTGATGATGGCAACTACATATAAGGAAAGTCTGTATAAAATGTTCTATAGGTGACACTTCCGCAAGCAAGGCTAGCAAAAATGTTTAAAAACATGTCCACCAAATGTTGAAAATGTAATCAAATACCGGGCACATATCCCATGTGGTGGACGTGTGCAAAGGCAAAAAAAAATTGGATTAAAGTGCATACACGGTTAGAAAAAATGTTAATGCAGCATATAAATTATAAGCCAGAACTATTTTTGTTAGGCATAATACCAGAAAAATATGAGAAAGGGAATGTATATTTAATATTACATGTTTTGATAGCAGCAAGAATTGTATTTGCACAATACTGGAAAAATGAGAAACTTCTATAGAGGCAGATTTAATTAAAAATATATTAGACTATGCAAAAATGGATAGACCAACACTGAAAATAAAAGAAAAAGAAGACAGAATATTTTTGAACTTGGGACTTGTTTTATCAATGGTTGGATAATAGAGGTAGAAATTAGGAACTTAAAAATATTACTATGTAAACAAACTTACTCAGACAGTACTCTGTTCACTAAGCACTTATTGTATGTAAAGAGAAAATATATTAATAAATTTTAAAAACTGTAGGTGAAAAATTGATTGTTTGAATTTTGGCCTGATTCATTTTACTCGGTTGGGATTCTACTGATTTGGACTGGCTCAGTAGAACCGATTGTTATGATTCTCTGAAGTTTGGAGAACCGGTAAATCAGGCCTCTGGCTGGCTCCGCCCTGTCTACCCACTTCTTTGCTCCATGCCCAGTCAATCCCCATTGTGCGAGTGTGACATATCTACAGCCTGTCTTTGCCCACCTGCCAGGCCAGCCATTGCTGCCTGCCTTTTGCTACAGCACGGCGAAAACCTTGCAAGTTCCTCTCCCTTTGGGAAATGGCTCCTGGAAATCCTGTTCCTCTCTGCTGTCAAGGAGCCATTTTCCAAAGGAAGGGGGACTTGCAAGCTTTTCGCTCTGCCGGGAGAGGCTCTCCCAGCAAGAGCAGCTGAGAGAAACAACCCAGAGTTGACATGAGCCTCTCCACTGTTCCTTCCAGCTGAGTTAGGCTAACTTTAACTCCAGCTGAGCAGCCCTGATCTGCCTGCTCACAGGTAAGCCTGTGATTCTCATTAGCCCATCCCCCACTATCCCCGGGGCTCCCCAGGTCTCACCCAGCCATGTCCATGCCTTGATCAGACATCTTTGGGACTCCTCAGGCCTCGCTCAGCCATCCCCGGGCCTTGCTCAGCCATCTCTGGGGCTCATGGGCCTCATCCAGCCATTTCCGGGGCTCCCCAAGCCTCACCCAGCCATCTCCGGGCCTCCCCAGGTCTTGCCAGCCATCTCCGGGGCTCCCCGGGCCTCACTAGCCATCTCCAGTCATCTCCCGGGCTTCAGCCAGCCATCTCTGGGCCTCACCCAGCCATCTCTGGGGTTCACTGGACCTTGCCCAGCCATCCCCAGGCCTTTCCGGGCCTCGCCCAGCCAACTTTGGGGCTCTCCCACCTTGTGCCCATCCTGGGCCTCCTCCCGCTTGGCCACCTGCTTCTTAACATGAACAGAGGCTGCTGGTTGGAGCAAGGGGAACTGCAATGTTGGGCTCCTGTGGCAGCGAGTGCCAAGGGCATAGCTAGAATTGGAAGAGACTGTATGTCTCTGGCAGAAAGAACCAGAACTTCTTAATGCCGCCTCGCTCATGCCTGCTCATCCAAGCTGCCCCAGTTCTTTCTGCCACAGCTGCGCAGCCTTTTATTCCAATTCTAGCTATGCCCTTGACACTCGCTGCTGCTGGAGCCCAGCACTGTGGTTCCCCTTGCTGCAACCAGCAGAAGCTGGAGGACAGGCTGGAGGAGGCCAAGGTGGGGCGCCGTTGCTGGGCCCGGTGAATGGGCGAGCAGGCAGCCCTTAAGGTGATACGGTGATGGCAGAGGCTGGAGCATCCCTTGGATGTTCGTTTTCTCTGCTGCGCTGGGGCTGAGACTGAGGGACAGTGAAGGTGCCCCAAAAGGGAGGGCAGGAATTGGGGTTGCTTCTTACAGCTGTGGTGGCACTGCCCCCGCCATGGTGCTCCAAAAGGGAGGGCGGATGGATGTTTCGGGGTTGCTGCTTTCTTTGTTCTCCTGCCGCCCATTGTTCTGGAGCTCGTCAGATCAGTTCATCCCAGACCGGTGTGTGTGTGTGTGTGTGTGTGTGTGTGTGTGTGTGTGTGTGTGTGT
>BLBF01000079.1:2194754-2214511 GCA_015471245.1 Laticauda colubrina | reverse complement strand
TATTATTTCACCTAAACCAGTTAGGGTAAACAATGTTATCCCTAACAATTCCATTAATCAATTTTCTCCCTGCTTTTATTTTATTTTTTAAAATAAAAAAATCTTATTTGGCAAGCAGTGTGATTCCAGGTGTCACATCTCAATACAAACATGACCATAGTTACCTGTTCATTTTATTTGTTTAGTTTCATATTGCATCATCCTTATTACTGTTAAATATTAAACTTACCTTATCCAATTCCAATTCATGTTATATTAATACATTCTCATGTCTTATTTTACAATGTTATCTAAAATTCTCATCTCATTTCTGTTGTCATTTCTCATATTACTTTTTTCTGTCACATTTGTCATTTTATCAATCTTTATCTGTAAATATAATTGTCCTCTCTGGTTAATAATATGAGCTCACCACCTTCATTCTACCTTAATATCAATCTCCCTATCTAATATATAACACAAATATTTATTTTTTTCTCAGATTCCGCATATTTTCTCAAACACCTTATGAATCATCTATACATTAAAAAATACTATTTTCAATATATTCTTATACATCACAACATATTACCTTGTGGAATCTTCTTCATTTTCTTTTTTTCTTCACCCATTATCTCTCACTCTTTGGGCAATGTACTTTCATTTCATCCTTGTTTGTTTCCTATTCCTCTTTATTTTCTGTCCTTTCTCTTAATTCTCTTTTTTTCCATTCTTATTCCCTTCCATTTCTCATTCCAGTTATTAAATTTTTCTTTCTCCCTCTTTTGATTTTTCTTTTGCCATTCCTTTTTCTGCATTTTCCTTCTCCCTTTATCCATTTTCCGAACCATTCTCCCTTTTATTATACCATCAGACCATAATTTTTAAATTCTAATTGCTTTCCCCCCCTGCTTTGTTGTAACTATGTATCATTTACGTGTTTGCAACTGTGTATCAATACAACTATGTATCATTCAGGCATTTGCAACATTGTATCATTCACGTGTAATCATTGAACTTCTGTCTCCTCAGTGACCTTTTACAGGGCACGTACAGAGACAAGGAGTCAAGCATTCACTTTGTGATTACATCGACTGGCATGCAGCTTTGTAAGGAATGTCTTGATCAAATTGTAGATCGTGCCATCTTGTCTGACTTGGTATTTTGCCTTATCTAAGTCTTGCATATCCTGTCTGACCTGGGCTTGACCTAGGCTCTGAATAAACAATGATAGTGACCCCCCCCCCTTTTGAAGGAGCATAATAAAAGAGCGTGTACCCAGACATTCTGGGCGCACTCATCCCGAGGAACTTCGTCTCCTGTCGTTTCTTTCTCCTTCGCTCCCTATCATGAGACGCCCATCTGATGCGGGATAGCAGATACCGCACTGCTTAAATAATTATTCATTTTGTCCTTCAATGTTGGCTTCTTCTTTATAGAACTCCTCCCCCTCTCGTTTATTTTGTTCTGTGTATGCTGAGTCACCATTTCTAATTTCTGTAGTGCATAACTGCACATTTCAAGTTTAATTTTTATCAGTTCCCTTATATCTTGCAAATCTAATCTTGTATCTTGTAAATCCAGTCTTATATCAACAAATACCCTGTTTTTCCAACAATACGGCCTCCCCCAACAGGAAGTCCCAGGATGCTTTATAGGCATAAAATCAAATTAAACCCTTTCCCCCAAATTAAGGCCTATATTACACATGTGAAATGGGGAGGAATGGCAGGAGGGAGCTGGCTGTTAGGAAGTACTTTTGTTGCATACCCGGATTTGGTGCTACTTGCGTTGACCTCAGCGTTGGTGGGGCACTTCGTATCAGGAGACCTTCCACCGTTGCTTTACCTTCTCCCTGTGCTGCTGTGGCATTTAGAGCAATGCTGCAGCATTTGGTGCAGCCATGTGCAGCCAGCCAGGGCTCCTCCCTGCAACCAGACCCTGGCGGAGACACTCAGCTTCAGGCACACTTGTTGCTACCTTCCCTTTGCCTTCGAAGGCAAAGCCAGTTCTTTTAAAAAGGACACCTCCCCTGCCCGAGAGGGCAGCCCAACCCCATGTGGGGAGGCAAATCTCCTGGAGCCGCAGTGCAGGATTGGCCCAACCTGGGAGAAGTGCCCAGCTGCCATCTCTGCCTGGCACCGGGTAGAGCGCGAAGAGCCTTGCCTGGGGTGCCCAGCGCAGCTGACAGGTGAGCCCTCCTGCCCAGCAGTGGAGCTCTTGCCAAGGCAGCGAGCGCCTCCCCGCCGGACCCTCTGCTTATCCCGCCAGAGCCGTGCGGGCTGGGCAGAGCTGGGAAAGCAAGCCGTGGTTGCGCACCTGCCTGACAACCGAAGAACCCGGCCGACCTGGGCTTGGCTTCCTTCCCAAGTCCCTCAAAGCCTGAACCTGAGAGGCTACATGAAGCAATGATAGCACCCACCCATCTGCGGACAGGGAAGCGAAGTGACAGCAGAGCCGCTTCCCTGGCCAGCTGGTCTGTCGGAGAGAGCCCGAACCCGCCTGTCCTTTCCACCCCTCGCCCAGCTCATCCCCATCCCCACACATCTCCAAATGCGCCGGCAGCTCCAAACGCTGCAGCAGCATGGGCATCGGCGCTCACTTTGCCTGCGCCGCGTCCTCCTCTGACCTGAGCCCTGCCAAATGAGCACCAATGCCCATGCCGCTGCAGCTTTTGGAGTTGCCAGCACATTTGGAGATGCGTGGGGATGGGGATGGGCTGGACGAGGGGTGGAAAGGATGGGCGGCTTCGGGCTCTCTCCGCGAGACCCGCCGGCCAGGAAAGCAGCTCTGTTGTCGCTTCACCTCCCTGTCCGCAGATGGGTGGGTGCCTCAGGTAGCCTCTCGGGTTCGGGCTTTGAGGGATTTGGGAAGGTCGCCAAGCCCATGTCAGCCTGGCTCTTCGGTTGTCAGGCGGGTGCGCAAGCACAGCTTGCTTTCCCAGCTCTGCCCAGTCCACACGGCTCTGGTGGGATGAGCAGAGGGTCTGGTGGGGAGGCACTCGCTGTCTTGATGAGAACTCCACCGCTGGGCAGGAGGGCCCACCTGTCCACTGCGTTGGGCACCCCAGGTGAAACTCTTTGTGCTCTGCTGGTGCCAGGCAGGGATGGTGGCTGGGAACTTCTCCCAGGATGGGCCAATCCTGTGCTGTGGCCCCAGGAGATTCGCCTCCCCACGTGGGGTTGGGCTGCCCTCTCAGGCAGGGGAGGTGTCATTTTTAAAAGCAGTTCTTTTAGACAAAGAACTGCTTCGAAGGCTTTGCCTTCAAAGGCAAAGGGAAGGCAGCAACAGGAGTGCCTGAAGCTGAGTGTCTCCGCTGGGCTCTGGTTGCAGGGAGGAGCCCTGGCTGGCTGCACATGGCTGCGCCAAATGCCACAGCGTTGCTCTAAACACCGCGGCAGCACAGGGAGAATGTAAAGCAATGGTGGAAGGTCTCCTGATACGAAGTGCCCCACCAACGCCGAGGTCAACATCCAAGCGATCGCCGCCTGCCAAGGTTGCAAGGCAGGGGGAAATTAAGTCACCCCTGAAAAGACGGCCTAGCCATTTTTTCGGGGGTCAAAAAAAATAAGGCCTGGCCTTATTTTGTGAGAAACATGGTAGTTCCTCCATTATATCTTCTCCTTTTTTTTTCTTTTTCTTTCCTCTTTCTCAATAGTTAAAATCCTCTTCTTTAACAGATATATTCAATCTCAGAGTCCAGTTTATTATTTCAGCCAATATCTTTCAGATATATTTTCAACAGTCCATACCCTTGAGTCTTTGTTCAGTTGGTTCGATAACAATAATAAAGTTTCTTTTATTTCAAGTTCCAAAATCCAAACTCTTGAGAAGACCAGACATTTTTTAAAACGTACTGAAGTTTTCCTTTCCCATCAGATGGTGCTCTTGAATCTTTTTACCTTTACTTATTAATTATTAGTAATTAATAGTCTCCTAACAGTTGGGTTGGAAATATTGTACATAAGCCAGGATAGATATTTAATACTGTCTCTTTAAAGCCCCTGTCACACTGCACCAACGGATGCAAAGAGGATGTAAAACGGACAAAAAAGCTTGCCATCCATTGGTTAATGCAATGTATCCGTTCTGTACTCACTGCCTCCGTTTTGCTTCCTCTCTATCCGTCCAGCATCCGTTTATGGACGTTTCATCCGCTCAGAAAGTTTTGAGCTGCCCAAAACTTTTGAGCGGAAAATGTATCCAATTCGTCCATTCTGCATCCGCTAGGCATCCGCTAGGCATCCATTACGCATCCGCTATAACCGCTAGGCATCCGTTCCGCATCCGCGCAACTCACATCCGCTCGGACACAGGGAGGAAGCGGAACGGACGCAGAACGGATGCAAACGGATGCCTAGCGGATGCAGCACAGAAACAAAGCATTTAAAACAGAAAAAACGTTCGCAGAGGGGACCTATCTCGGATATTAAGGATGTCTAGAGGATGCCTAGAGGATGCCTAGAGGATGCAAAGGGACACCTAGGGGAAAACCTATACTGCCTATAAAAAGGGTGAGCAACTCACCTGCATCTCACTTTCAGACCAGCAGCCCAGCTGTGCAGACCTCTGCAGCCTTCATCTGACTCTTGCTCTTCCACAGCATCCAGTCATGTCAACCGTGGATCGTAACACAGTCCTTTTGGCAGCCACCATCCTTCTGCAACAGTACGAAGCCATCTACAGGCTCTGTGAACTCTACTACGGGAAGAAAAGGGGGCGGCCAAGAAGCGTCTAGGTCCGAAGATGGATCGGGAGAAGAGCAGAGTACGGACTGTACAACAAGCTGATGGTGGAGCTCAGGAATGAAGACACTCGTGCATTCCAGAACTTCATGAGGATGCCTCCAGCCATGTTTGACGAAGTTGTGCAGCGGCTGACACCCAGGTTGACCAAGGCAAACACCAACTTCCGGCCCAGCCTGGAACCTGGGCTCAAGGTGGCACTCACTCTGCGCCACCTGGCCTCAGGGACCATCTACAGGAGCATGCAGTACGGCTGGAGGGTGCCACACAACACCATCAGCATTGTGGTCAGAGAAGTGGTGCAGGCCATCATCGAAGAATACCTGGAGGAGCTCCTCCAGTGCCCCTCCAGTGAAGAAGGATGGAAGAAAGTTGCAGAGCAGTGGTATCAGAAGTGGAACTTCCCACACACCGTTGGAGCCATAGATGGCAAGCACGTGGCCTGCAAAGCTCCAGCCAAGTCGGGGTCCACTTATTTCAACTACAAGGGCTTCTTCAGCATCGTCCTCTTCACCATGGTTGATGCTGACTACAAGTTCATGTACATCGATGCTTCAGGCAACGGCTCATGTTCAGATGCCCAGGTATACAACACCAGTGACCTCAAGGAGGGGCTGGAACGCAACCTCATCGTGGGCTTCCCAGATCCAGACCCCCTGCCCAACGACACGCAAGATGTGCCCTACTTCATCGTGGGGGATGATGCCTTCTCCCTCAGAACCTACCTCATGAAGCCCTACACCTCCAGACTCCTCACCCGTGAAGAGAGGATCTTCAACTACAGGCTGTCCAGGGCAAGGCGGGTGGTGGAGAACGCCTTTGGCATCCTGGCCAACAGGTTCCAGGTACTTTTCACCACCATGTAGCATCGCCCACAGATCGTGAGGAGGATCGTGGAAGCTTGCTGCATCCTGCACAATCTCATGTGCACCCGCTACCCAGTCTTGCAGAACAGGCTCATAGACCTCCAACAAGGCAATGGGGACATGGAGCCTGGGGAATGGAGGCAAGGGCGAAACCTGATTGACACTGAGGATGTGCAAGGCCCCAACAGAGCCTCACGTGAAAGGAAGAAGCAGCGCAACCTCCTGAAACACTGGTGCAACTCCCCAGCTGGAGCAGTGGAGTGGCAAGACAGGATGATAGATGATTAATGGATGCTTCCTTCAGCCTGTCTCATCACACGGATGAGATTGGGCCATGTATGTTGGGTGGGCCTACAATGAACAGGGCATTTAATAAAGAGTTGTGTTTATGTTGACATGTGTGGATGATTGATTACATTATTATTGATAAAAAAGGGCCACAGGTGTGGCACCTGGGAGGGTGGACCATAAAATGGAGGTTTATCAATCCCACAGCTATCTTCACCCATCCCAAAGGTATCCCTGCCCATCCCACTGCTATCTTTACCCATCCCAAAGGTATCCCTGCCCATCCCACTGCTATCTTAACCCATCCTACAAGCATACAAAGGCTTAAACCATTTCTAAAAGTTTCCACCAAGACTTTATTAAAAAAAAGAAATGAAGCAAGTGTGTGAATCAAAGATAGACTTTATTGAACAACAAGCTGTAAAAGAAAAATGACCCAAGTCAAGTGTCCAAATAAAGTCCACAGGTAGCCAGCCAGCCAGTCTCTGGCACTCCTCTTGGTCACTCGGAGGTGTGCCCAGTCTCAGGGGTGAAGGGCCCAGGTGCTGTGGAGGTGGGTGCTGCTGGAGTGCTGGTCTGAAGCACCACTGGGGTGCCTGGTCTCAAGAGGACAATAGGTGACGGTGTGTTGAGAAAGCTCTCGGACAGCTGGCTCAGACCCGTGATGCTGAGAGCTCCTTCCTCCATGCCATGGGGTGTCAGCCCCAGTACTGATGACAGATGTACTGAGGCCGGGCTTGGCTGTGGGGTGGAGGAAGGAGTAGTGTAGTGGGGCTGTCTGGTCTTCAGCTGGGTGAGGACTGGCATGGGTGGCATCGGTGGCGTGGGTGGCATCGCTGTTGTTGGTGGCATCATTGGCGTGGGTGGCATCAGTGGAACCGGTGGCAACGGTGTCACCCGATGACTCTGTGCCTGGACTGGGAAGGGCTGCTGCCTGTGCTGCTGGAACTCCTGGTAGCCATAGCCCTGGTAGGTGAGGGGCTGTGGGAAGCCTTGGAATGGGAGGGACATCACCTGGGGTGGAGGAGCAGACCAGGACTGGGTGGGAGCAGGTTCCTCTGGATCTGGAGGGTTGTGAAGCAGCTCGGTGATCCGGTCCTTCAGCACCTGGTACTGGGGTTCCGCCATGTCCCTGAGGGTCTGGTTGACATAGGTGAGGAAGGGCTTGCGGTTGGAGGATGAGGAGTCGGTGTGGACCAGCTGAGAGAGGAGATCTATGCTGGTCCGGATGGTGTCCCTGATCTCCAGCAGGACAGTGTGGCTCTGCCCCTCCTGCTGTCTGGCTCTCTACCTTTCTGTGGAGGTGGAGCTGGGGGGGGTGGATGTGGGTACGGCTGTGGTGGATGCGCCATCTCCTTTCTCCCACCGCACCAGGGAGTCCTCCATGCGCTCCACCACAGTTACAACACCTGTCCGCGGGTTCTCCGCTGTGGCACGCTCCACAGAAACCTGCCTGGAGACAGGGACTGATTCTCGGCCGGAAGAGGACTGGCTCTCAGCAGGCTGCCGGAGAGAGAGGGTAGTGAGAGGGGCTGCTGGTGCTCCTCAGTGGCAGATCTCACCTTCCAGGAAGCTGCACCTGGCCATGACGTAGGTCTCTCTGTCCGTCAGCTTAACCCTGGCCTGGCCAGATTTCTTCAGGTGCAGCTTCCCGTTCCAGGTGTGCATGTGCTTCCACCAGCCGAGGAGCACCTCCGAAGTGTAGCCCATACTCTCCGCCTTCTCTCTCCAAACAGCCTGCTTCCTTTTGGTGTCCCTGTACAGCCAGTGTCCCTTCCGCCACAGATAGTCATTCTCTCTCAGCTACTCCAGCACCTCATCCTCATGTTCCTCCTCAATATAGTATTGCCTCCTCTCCCGTTGTCGTATATGCCTCTTCCTCCCTTTGGCAGGACCAGATGGGCCCTCATCAGAAGGGCTCCCAGGTAGTAGGGGCTGCTCCTCCACACCACCAGCAGGATCAGCAGAGTAAGCACCAGCTCATCAGCAGCAGCAGCAGGATCATCATCAGCAGCAGCAGCAGCACCAGCACCAGCAGGATCAGCAGCAGCAGCAGCAGCAGCACCACCAGCAGGACCAGGATCAGCAGCAGCAGAGTAAGCACCAGCAGCGCCAGCAAGACCAGGAGCACGAGCAGGACCAGGAGCACGAGCAGGACGAGCAGGACGAGCAAGACCAGGAGCACGAGCAGGACGAGCAGTACGAGCAAGTCCAGGAGCATGAGCCGGACCAGCAGGACCTGCAGGACCAGCAGGACCAGGAGCAGCTTCAGCAGAGTAAGCACCAGCAGAAGCACCACCGCCAGGAGCAGCGCCAGCAGAAGCTCCAGCACCAGAAGAGAGAGCCCGAGCAGCAGAAGCCCCAGCAGAAGCAGAGTCAGGGACAGGGCGCGGGAGGGTGGCCCTGTCCCTCTTGCCGGGGATGGCGGCAGGTTGCTGAGGCTTTCGCTTCTTCCCCATGGTTGTGGGGTTGCTGGCTGGCAGGGAGGCTGGCAGGGAGGCTGGCAGGCACCAAGGCTGGCAGGAAGGCTGGCAGGAAGGCTTCCAGGAAGCCTGGCAGGAAGCCTGGCAGGCAGGCAGGCAGGCACCAAGGCTGGCAAGCAGACTGGCTGGCAGGGAGGCTGGAAGTCAGGCTGGCAGCAAGACTGGCAGGCAGGCAGAGAGCAAGGCTGGCAGGGAGGCTGGCCAGGAAGCTGGGAGGCAGGCTGGGAGGCAGGCTGGCAGCAAGGCTGGCAGCAAGGCTTGCAGGCAGGCATGCAGGCAGGGCAGGCAAGGACTCGATGTATCCGGCAGCAGGTCTTTCCTCTGAATGCTGGCCACGTGCGAGCTGCTTCCCTTTATATCTGCGGGGCTTACGTAATGCATCCCCCCTGCATGCGCAATTAACACTCGGCATCCGTTCGGCTTCCTCTGTGCATCCGCTAGGCTTCCGCTCTGCATCCGCTTCATCCGCTGGGCTTCCGTTCCGCATCCGCTTTCCATCCGCCCTGCATCCTCCCCCTGTCCATGTTATCCGCTCCGGTTATGCAAATTTTTGCCCCTTTTGAGAGCGGATAACAATGGATGGAACATTTTGCTCGTCCGTTGTGTCCTTTTTACTAACGTTTTGCATCTGTTGGGCAGTGTGACAGGGCCTTAAGACAGTAAAAAAATTGTAATTGTAATGGGTGTGGTTTCTCAAATGGCCATAAGATGGAGCCAGAAACCTGGGTTGTTCTGTTCTGTTGTTGGCAGTTGCCAGTTGCTAGATTTTCTGTTGTTCGCTGTTTTTGGTTCCTACATTTTTCCCTATTGACTATTGCTGATTGTCGATCTTCTTGCTGTGAGTTTATTTACTGAACTGTTTATGATACTGGACTTTGATATTTGGATTATCCCTGGACTGAATATTGACTGCTTTAACCGTGTATGACTTGGTTGGACTTTGCTTAACTGTTTACTGGAAGTAAAGACGACATTTTACTATTCAGGTAAAAAGTGCTGGTCGTGTGTTATTCAACATCACTTTCACTACATCTCCCCGTGTGCACTCATTCTCCTAACGGGGAATTACCTCAACACTGGTTATGGGCCCAAGCCACACCAGGCTCAGATAACTGAGAGTTAGTGTGAATACACAGCACCATATACAGACAGCTGTTTACTTTTTAATTGTGGGTTGCTATCCTGGTAAAGATGGCACAAGACCCATCAACAAGTCTATCACTGATAACCCAGTTGGATGGAACAAATTATGTCTCCTGGTCTATGAAGTGCAGTCTACTTCTGCGTAGAGAAGAGTTATAGGCTGCACTTTAAGATCCACCGGATGTAAATGCTTGGGATCCAGATAATGTGGATGATGTCAAGAAATTAGCTGACTTTAAACGAAACAAAAAATGAGCTCTTTGTATAATAGGACTAACACTGATTGACCAGCAGCTAGTCCTTATTCATGGAGAAGAGTCTGCTGCTAGGTGTGGGAGAATTTGAAGAGAATTTATGTTTGTGACAATGTAGGTGCACACATACACCTGACACGTAAAATGTTTAGAGCACGTCTTCTGAAAGGTGGAGATATGTTAGCTCATTTGAACTTCATGAAAAAAACTTTTCAAAAGCTACATGAAAAGGAACTGATATTTTCAGAGCTGCATCAAGTTTACATCATTCTTTCCTCATTGGATGAAAGTTATGATTATGTATCTTCATTGGAAGTCCTGCCCAGAGATAAACTGACATTGACTGAAATAACTGGAAGGTTGTTAGAAGAGGCAAGAAGATGGCTGGATAGGGACCAACTAAGGAAGAAACAACCACAAGAAGAGGATTTGTGTTCAACTGCCTATACTGTTAGGAAATGTTTTTCTTGTGGGGCTAAGCTAGACTCTGTAAGAAGGGAAAACGACAGAATACTGGTAATCATCAGAAGGCTAAGAAGAATATTAATTTAGCTACATATAGCAATTCAACTGTAAACCATGATTTGTGGGTAGTTGATAGTGGAGCATCAAGTACATTACTAAAAATAGAGAGAGGTTTGTAACAATGTCCACAAGTAAGCAAAAGGTATCATTGGCAAATGGATGGAAGATGAAAGCATCAGGTCAAGGTACTGCATATTATTCATGTGTAAATGAGCATTTAACTACCTAAACTGAAATTTAATTTGTTAACAGTAAGGGCTTCAGTTAATATTGGTTATGTAGTAACCTTTAGGGGAGATAACTGTATAATAGAGAAAGAGGGTAAAAGTGTTACTGCTACTTTAGAGAATGATTTATATGTGATACATGATGACCAGTTGAAGATGGCTAACTCGGTTTGTAACAATGTTAAGCCACATGATGAATGTATACATTTACTGCATGATGTCTGGGCCACAATTTCAAACTGTTGAAATAAACTGTCAAATTGTCAGAGGGAGTAAAATTAAAACCCTGTAGCAAGTTTTTAAACTGTAATGCCTGTAACCAGAAGAAAAGTAAGGTTACTCCAGCAAACAGAGTGAATGGGTTTAAGACCAAAGAACCTTTAGAGGTTGTGTTTGTGACATAATTGGTCCTAAGAAACCCAGTTTGGGAGGTGCCTGCTATGTTTTGAGTATAATGGACCATTACTCATGGTACAGTTTCTGCTATCTAATGAAAAACAAAACAGAAACATTCCAACATTTCTTTAACTGGCTAAGATTTGGTCAGAGAAAAATGAAACATAGGATAATGACTTTAGTTACTCATAACGGGACTAAGTTTATTAACAATAGATTCCAAACTATATTAAAATTGGCTGGTGTCGAGCATAAACATTCTGCACCTTACAGACCACAACATAACTCGTTTATAGAACAAAGAGGGCAAACGTTATAGGCCATGGCTCGCACTATGTTATCTGATTCAGGTTTTCCTGAAACACTGTGGAGTGAAGCCATAATGTGTAGCAACCACGTTTTAAACAATGTGGTTAACACAACAACTAGTGAATTGCCATTCACTTGTTGGCATGGCAGAATACCAAATTTAAGTTATTTACACACATTTAGAGCTCCAGCATAGGTGCATATTCCCTCACAAGTAAGAATAAAAGGGCAAGGAATAGAGCTAGGAAATTAATTTTCGTAGGTTACAAAGCCAACCATAGATCATTTAGATTTTGGGATCAAGGCACAGCTAATATTTACTGCAGTGCTACTGCTAAATTTTTTGAGCACGTTGGATGGAATAAACTGGAACAGGAATCCAACAATGATGTTATTATTGTGACCCAAGTAGTCCCTAAAGATGAAATAGTTAAACCATCAATAGCCATTAAAGAGGAAGAACAGGCACTGGAGGAGGAGGAAGAAGAGGCACAGGAGGAAGTACAAGAACAGGAGCAGGTGGAACAGGAGAGTCCACCAGTAAGCCCTGTATTACTAAGACATTCAACCTGAATAACACGACCACCTGATAGATATCAGGCTAGTGTTGTATGCCAGATGAATACAGTTCCTGGTAATTATAATGAACTGAAACTCTGTCCTGCTAAGGATCAGGCTGCTTAGCAGGAAGCAATGGATAAGGAAATGAAATCCTTACAAAAACTGGAGGTATACGAAAATGTCAGATTACCACCAGGTAAGCATGAGATAGGGTGCAAATGGATTTATAAACTTAAAACAGGTGTGGATGAGACTGTTACCCACAAAGCCAGGTTAGTAGCACAAGGGTTCAGTCAGACAGCAAATGACTACGATGAGGTGTTTTCACCTAGTCTGAAGGCAACTACATTACGAGCAGCATTAGTATAGGCAGCTAAGGAGAAATACATTATGAATCATTTAGATGTAGAGACGGCATATCTGCATGCACCATTGCAACACGCTATTTATTTAAAGAAACCTTTAGGTATCAAAAATGATAATACAGCTGATTGCTGGAGATTGAAAAAGAGTCTTTATGGCTTGAAGCAATCAGGATATGAGTGGAACTAGTGTATTGTTAAGGAATTAACAAAGATAGGTTTTGCAGCTGGCACGGCTGATCCATGTTTGTTCAAAAGGGAAAGTGATGGTGGAGTTTCATTGTTGCGATTGTTTACTGATGACATAGCATTAATCACCAAAACTGAACAAGAAGCTACTGAAATAATTTCACTGTTAGAAAATACATTTAAAATAAAACAGTTAGGAGAAATTAAACAATATATTGGTTTAAAGATAGATAGAACTAGGGGAGGGTACAAAATCTCACAGGCAGATAAAATTAACCAGTTACTAAAGAATTTTAAAATGGAACTTTGTAAATGAGCTAAAACACCAATGAGCCAGGAGTTTAGTCACAGTGATGTACAAAGTCCTGTTTTTAATAAAGATATTTATCAGTCCTTGATTTGTAGCTTATCTTATCTCAGTAAGATCGAGGCCAAATATATACTGTGTTAACCAATTAACTAGATTTAATGCTGAGCCAACTGAAAGGCACTGGCAAGCTGCTAAATGTGTGTTAAGATATCTGAAACAAACAATGCATTATGCATTATATTTAGAACCTAAGAATGAACTAAATTTAACTACATATGCCCGATGCAAGTTTCGCTACAGATGTAAATACATGTAAATCTATGTCAGGTAATGTAGTGTTATTAGGAAAACTGTTGATTGGATGGGAGTCTATTCGACAGAAACATCTAAGTTTATCAACAGTGGAGGTTAAATTCTCATGTTTATCTCTATTATGTACAGATTTAGTTATTATAAGCAAATATTGATTGATATGGGAATTGATGTGACAGATTCTATTGTTGTTTATGAAGACAACCAATCAGCAATACAGATGGCTTCCAATATTGCTGTGAAGACAAGATCAAAATACACAGATTTAAGATATTTAAATATGAGACAATGTGTGCAAAGTAAAATGATTAAACTGGAAAACTGCATGTCAGAGAATAACATTGCAGATCATTTTACAAAAGCCCAAGGCTCTGTAAAGCTTAAGGCTTGTTGTGAGGATTATGGACTTAAACTGTAAGGTGTTATATATTGTCTTACCCAAAGGGGAGAATGTTAGGAATTGATAGTCACCTAAAAGTTGGGTTGGAAATATATAAACCAGTACTGTCTCTTTAAGGGAATGCTAAAATTGTAACTGAGTGTGGTTCCTCAAACGGTGATAAGATGGAGACAGAAACCTGGGTTGCTCTGTTCTGTTGTTGGTAGTTGCTAGTTGCTAAATTTTCTTTTGTTTGCTATTTGTGGTTCCTGCATTTTTCCCTATTAACTATTGCTGGTCGTCATTCTTCTTGCTGTGAGTTTATGATACTGGACTTTGATATTTGGATTATCCCTAGACTGAATACTGACTGCTTTAACTGTGCATGACTTCGACTGTTTGTTGAGCTTTGCTTAACCGTTTACTGGAAGTAAAACCTACATTTTAGGATTCAGTGTATCTGTGTGCTGGTCATGTGTTATTCAACATCACTCTCACCACGTCTCCCTGTGTGCACTCATTCTCCTAATGGGGAATTATCTCAACACCTTTCTTTATTGAATAGAATACTTTTATTAAGTTCGCTAATTTCAATCATTAGCGATTATTTCTTTTCTTTTCAACACACTGAATTTCAGCATTTAATTATGCCCTTTAAATGCCCATAATTCAATAGTTATCCAGTTTAATTTCCAAAGCTTTGTTGTGTTAAAGTATTTTCCTTTAAATTTTTTCCTCCAAATTAATCCAATACAGTAATCCAATCCAAATTTTATAAGATCCAATTTCTTTCTCACTTTCTCTGGTCGCCGCTTCCACACACTCTCCTCCAAGATAGCTCTATATTTTAATACCAGGGTACCTCAAAAGTTATGTCCTTTTCCTGGTTCATACTCTGCTTGTTACTTCTCTGCTCCAGCACAAAATTTAGTTTCCCAGAGTGTCTTTGTGGTGGCCATTTTAGGACCACCACTGCAGCTTGCCTTTGGGAGAGATTTTCCTGTCAGGGAGGGGGTTGTGACTCCCCTGAACCCTCCAGGCAATTTCCCCCTTCTTTATCACCCCACCAGGGTGGTTCTGGTCCCGATTGGGACCCTCCAGCAAGTGAGCTCAGGCAAAACCACTCACAATTTCTGATTGCACTCTGGCTTCAGTCAGTTCTTGTGCATCTGATGCGCTTCTGGCTGACCAGGCTCATGGTTTGGCAATCATGGGTGTGTCGTCTAGCTCAGGGGTCGCCAACCTTTTGAATCTCAGGGACCACCAAACTCATAATTTTACATCCCAGGAACCACTAACTGGTTCTGTGGGTATGGTCTAATTTGTGGGTGTGGCTTGGTGGTCATGTGGACATGGCTTGTATG
The DNA here is from genome assembly GCA_015471245.1 of Laticauda colubrina. Lineage (NCBI taxonomy): Eukaryota > Metazoa > Chordata > Lepidosauria > Squamata > Elapidae > Laticauda > Laticauda colubrina. The sequence continues at coordinate 2,199,819 of BLBF01000079.1, read as the reverse complement.
TAAATATTATAAATATTTATATAAATATTGATTTTTTTTATGAAAAAAGAGCAAGTTTTACCCAAATTCAAGCAAAGCAGGCAGATTGAGTTGCTCACAGAATCACAGACTTGTTCAGAGATCGATCTATCTGCAATCGGCTAACTCAGTCTGTCACATAAAATTTCTTGCAAGCAAACTCGCAAAATTAACTCACAACACACGATGCATGTAAATATTGAATTTTTTATCAAAAAGAGCAACTTTTACTCAAAATCAGGCAAAGCAGGCAGATTGAGTTGCTCACAGAATCATTCAGTGATCTATTTATCTGCCATCAGCTAGCTCAGTCTCTCAAATTTGCTTGCCGTGAGTCTGCACTGAATTTGCTTGCAAGCAAACCTTCAGTCCTAAGGGAGGTTCAGATGTACTTAAAAGCAGAGCCAAAGATCTAAAGACTAGCTAGAAAGCAAGAAATCCAACCATTTTCTGCTTCCTAGCTTATCTAAATCTCCTGGCAGAGCAGAACAGATGATGGTCGGAAAAAGGAAAAATAGCAATTTAGCAGACAAATTTACTGGGTAAGGAGTGAGTGGGTGGGGATGGTTCCCACGGGCTATGTGGGCAGCGCAGCCTTGTGCTTCTGCACAGCCTGGATTAATTGCTTTGTGGGGGTGCTCTGGGGGTGAGATTTCTCTACAGCCCACCAAAATTTTCTCACAGGCCACCAGTGGGCTGCGGCCCACCATTTGGCAACTGCTGGTCTAGCTGGTGTGGTCTAGAAAACCCCTGCCTTTGCAATTGATCTATATACCACCTCCATATTCAGCCATCCTCAAATTTGGCCTTATAAAAACATGGCCCAGTTACCTCTACAATGGTGGCAGGCAGCCACAAAGGATTCCCTGTAAAATTCCTTGCATATACCCAGTCCCCCTACTGAAACTCTTTTCTGGTTCTTGTAGAGTCTGGGGGCTTTTCTGGGGAGTACTCAGGATGCAGTTTGTCTAAGACCATCCTTAACTGCCTGCCCATCAATGCTTCAGCAGGACTAACATTGGTGGATGGACAGGGTGTGGTATGCTGTGCTGAGAGATATTGGTCCACCTTGGTAGACCAGTCTCCCGGTCCCATTTTAGCCTGTGCCTCTTTAGCAGAGCACACCATTTGTTCTGCCATACCATTACTAGAAGGGTGATTAGGAGCTATCAGAGTGTGGCAAATACCTTGCTTCGCTAGGAACAGTTGAAGTGTTTTAAGGTTAGCTGTGGGCCATTAGCTGAGACCACGAGATCAGGTAGCCCATGAGTAGCAAACAACTTTCTTAAGGCCTTTATTAATGGTTCAGCTGTAGTAGATGGCATTAAGATTACCTCTAACCATTTAGAAAAGGCATCAATGACATTAAGAAACTCTGGCCCTGACAGGACCTGCAAAATCCATGTATGCGAGACCAAGGGTCTTTAGGCTTTTCCCACTTTCGAACGGGGGCCTGGGGTGGAGCAGCTCTAGATTCCTGGCAGTGATTGCACCTGGCCACAATGGCCTGATCAATGCCTGGCCACCAAGCATAACTCTACCCCAATGCCTTCATATGCACGATCCCTGGGTGGCTAATATGCAGGGCTTCTAGCACTGGTTCCTGCAACCTGGGAGGAAAAATGACCCTATTTCCCCATAGTAGACACCCCCTTAATGTGGAAAGTTCATGTTGTCTCATCTTAAATGGCCTGAACTCCAGATTCACTGACCCCTGTGGCCACCCCCTGTGCACCCAGTCTAAGACTTGGGAGATGATATGGTCTTTAGCAGAGTGTTTGGCAATGTTCATAGCTGACAGTGGTGAGTGGAAATCTTTGATGAGCAGGATCTGGTGTGCAGGTGCTGGATCTTCAACTAGAGTAAGACCTGGGCAACGGCTCAAAGCATCTGTGTAGCATAAATGTTTACCTGGGAGATTAACTAGTGTATAATTATATGAAGCGAGAAAAACTGACCACCTTGTCAAATGTGGAGAAAGGATTTGTGGTGTCTGGCAGTTGCCAGCAAGCACTCCCAAAAGAGGCTTGTGGTCAATAATAAGTTCGAAGGGGCGACCATACACATGTACATGAAAGCGTTAAACACCTGCTACAATTGCCAGGACCTCTTTGTCCAATTGATTATAATTGTGTTCTGCAGGAGATAATGTTCTTGAATAAAACACAACTGACAACTCAACTCCACTTGACAACCTGTGACTAAGCACCACTCCCACTCCATAGGGTGATGCATCACAGGCAAGTGTGAGGGGGAGAAATTCTTCACAGATGCATGCCTCAATGTAAGTGATATTGATTGGCCACACCCAGCCAATACCATGACCACCAAGCCATGTCCACCCAGTCACATAACCACTAAGCCATGCCCACCAACTAAGCCATGCCCACAGAACCAGTTGTTAAAAATTTGAATCTCACCCCAGCAGTAGGGGGTGGCACCTGCATCACCATTGTCGTATCAGAGGTGCTGGGCAGGAAAGGGATGGTCTGGGAACTGCCTTGCCATGGCACTCACCAATTGTCCATCTGAGAACCAGCTGGTGGGCAGGTATGTAGGCGGCTATAGCTCCAGTTGCTACTGCTGATAATGGCATGGCCAAACCTCTCACCAACCCAGCATGCTCTGCACACCTGCTTGCTCACATTCCTCACACACAAGGGCTCTGCACACCAATTTGCTTACCCACCCAGCACCCCTGCGCTCTGCTCGCCCAATCACCTGCCTGTGTATTTCATGCCCTTTGCCAACGGGTTTGCTCACCAGCCCACGCATCCATAACCAGTCCATGAACCCTACACAATTTGCCCACACACTCACTCCCACAGCAAGTTGTCCCTGCAGCAAGTTAGCCATGTCAAGTTATCCTGCAAGGAGTTGGCAGAGGTGAGACATGATGAATTACTGAGAGGCAAGAAGTATATCTCGGTAGAGGGAGGCTGTCTGGGGGACATTTACCCTGTAAATTACAGCGTGCTACCCAGGAAATGATTTGTACGCCATCCTGGATTCCTGAATGAAAAGGGAATCGGTAAAATACAGGTAGTCCTCAACTCAAGACAATTTTTCACACTTGCGACGATTGCAGCATCCCCATCGTCATCTGATTTACATTCGGATGCTTGACAGCTGACTCACATATATGATAGTTACAGTTTCTTGGAGTCACGTGATCCCCTTTTCCGATCTTCTGACAAGCAAAGTCAATGGGAAATCCGGATTCACTTATCAACTGTGATTAAGTCAACAAACGTGGCAAGAAAAGTCACAAAATGGGGCAAAAATTACTTAATCAATTTCTCACTTAACAACACAAATTTTAAGTTCAGTTGTGGTTGTAAGTTGAGGACTACCTGTATACGTTGAGGTTCTTATATTTCAGCTTCTTCCATAAAACAGAGCATAGATCCAATAACTAAAAGGCCACTATCACCATCCAAACTTTACGTGATCTGCATTAAAAATGGCAGTGTAGGGTGTCCTGGTAATAAAGTTAGCCTGATGATCAGTCAACCATGTGCTTTAGTGAGATATTCTATTTTTCCCTCTTTTTTAAAATGTATTTTAGAAATACATTTAAAATACATTTAGAAATATTAGTAACTGTGAGAGGGATCTTAAGAGTCCTAGTAGACTACGGGTGTCGAATTTGATTGCATCACATGACATATCGTGACCCATTGTGACTGTCTTTGTGGAGTCGAGTTCAGCATGGCCTGCACGTGACACATCTGGCCCACCCACAGCCAGTTTGACAGGCCTGTAGTAGACAATCATTTAAATATGAGCCAGCAGTGTGCTGTAGCTGACAAAAAATCCAAAGCAGATCTAGGCTGTATTAACAGGGATAGAATCAAGATCACATGAAGTGTTAATACCACTTTATAAAGCCTTGGTAAGGCCACACTTGCATCTAGTTTTGGTCACCACGATGTAAAAAAGATGTTGAGATTCTAGAAAGAGTGAAGAGAAAAAGCAACAAAGATGATAACGGGATGGAGGCTGAAACATATAAAGAAGCATTGCTGGAATTGGGTGTGATGACCCGGGGTGGGGCACAAAGGCAACACAGCCAGAAATAGGTATGAGTACCTATTTGCTCCAACTTTGCCCCCAATGTCTCGGTTACTCTCCAACCTGAAGAAAAGCTCTCCCATGAATTTACAACAGCCTCTGACTGCAGATACTCCAGTCCAAACGCTGTAAGCAGAATGACTGCAATCAGTCACTCCAGAAGGGCAAGATAACAAGTCTAATAATTCCAGCATGGCAATAATTCACACAGAAAGGAGGAATTCTAGGAATGCAGGCTAAACTCACAACACTAGATGAATTCAGCATTTGTTCCTCCCAAACGCCCCTCCCAACTGCCTCTCCTTTAAACTTCATCCCCAGGTGTGCCTTGTGAAGGAATCGGGGACCTTTCCTTCCTTGTAAGCCACGCAACTGATATTGCTCTCTTCCGCGTTCTTCCCTGCATGCCCTAGGATGAGGAGGGGGTGGGCCTTAGTGTTCCTCTGAACCCTCTCTCCCTTGTTCTACCTCTTCCCTGCTCTGCCCAGCCTGACTTTGCCCTTCCCCAGTTTCCTCCACAGCCAAGGAAGCCACACTCCTGCTCTCTGTCAGCTGTTCCTCTTCACCCACAGATTCCTATTCCGATGGGGGCATGACATTAGGTATGTCTAGTTTAATGCAAAGAAGGACCAGGGGCGACATGATAGCAGTGTTCTGGTATCTCAGGGGTTGCCACAAAGAAGAGGGAGTTAAGCTATTCTCCAAAGCACCTGAAGGCAGGATAAGAAACTAATAAAGGAAGGATACTAAGGAGAAATTTCCTGATAGAACAAATAATAAGTGGAACAACTTGCCTTCAGAAGTTGTGTACGATCCAACACTGGACATTTTTAAGAATAGATTGGACAACAATTTCCTTGCAAGGGTTTGCTGCTTAAGCAGGAGGTTGGACTAGACCTCCAAAGTCTCTTCCAACCCTGTTATTCCATTCCATTCCATTCCATTCCATTCCATTCCATTCCATTCCATTCCA
>BLBF01000079.1:2155806-2188456 GCA_015471245.1 Laticauda colubrina | reverse complement strand
ACAGGAGAGAAACCCTTTGAATGTCCTGATTGTGGGAAAAGTTTCAGCCAGAATTCCCACCTGGTGATACACCAGAGGACTCATACAGGAGAGAAACCCTTTGAATGTCCTATTTGCGGGAAAAGTTTTAGTAATAATTCAAGCCTGGTGAAACATCAGTGGATTCACACAGGAGAGAAGCCCTTTGAATGTCCTATTTGTGGGAAAGGTTTTAGTAATAATTCGAGCCTGGTGATACACCAGAGGACTCATACGGGAGAGAAACCCTTTGAATGTCCTCTTTGTGGGAAAAGTTTCATACAGAATTCTGACCTGGTGAAACACCAGAGCACTCACACAAGGGAGAAACCCTTTGGATGTTCTGACTGTGGGAAAAGTTTTAGTCGCAAATCCAACCTTGTGAGGCACCAGAGGACTCACAGTAGGAAAGAGAAAACCTTTGAATGTCATGATTGTGGGAAACATTACAGTCAGAATTCCCACCTGGTGATACACCTGAGAGAAATTGTTGAACTGTCCAGTCTGTAGATGTTTTTTCAAGTATAAATCATCATTTATTGCACACAAATATGTTTTGCACACAAATAAAAAAGTAGATGAGATTAGAGAATGGTGGAATTTCATTTGTGATCTTCCATTGAATGTGTATTTGAGAAATTGATAGCTCGAATTTTGTTTGAAAATGAAAGCATTTAGTCACTCAAATCTAGTAAATCTTGAAAAAATTTTCATGTATAAAGATATTTTGAATGTGGAAGGGGAACCAAAAACTAAACAAGAACTGCAAAAATAGGGTGTTGATTTATCATGGTGACCACATGCAGATGCAATCAAGATATGAGAAAGATGTTAAGAGATATATGGCTTTTATAAAGAGCAAACAACATATGATCAAATACTGTTAGTGGTGGATGAGATGTTAATGAAGAAATTATTATTATTTTGGAATTATTATTTGTGGAAGCAGCTGCTATTTTGCCACACTGTTCACACTGATAAAGCAGAAGAGGGACAAACCTCTCTGTTTTGCTACCGTTAACAGGAAAAAAATGTACAATAGAAAATGTCTCATTTTTTTAGTATAATATGTGTGGAAATAAGATTGGAACTACAAACATGAAGGAAATGATGAAGGAAAGCTTGGAAATGTATAGTATTATACTACAAAACTTAGAAATGGAGACGTAAAATAAAGAATAAAGAGAGCCAGAGGGAGAGTAGTTAAAGAGGAAACCAGCTCTAAAGGAACAATGAACATTAAAACAAGAAGAAGAAAAAAGAAAGCTAAAACTTTGAGGCTTGATGTGATAAATAAAGGGGGAATTGTTTGGAAAGTTAAACAAAGGAAAAGGAAACAACAGAAGAGGGAATTACAGAGGAAAGCTCAAGAGAGGGAGCAGGATAAAATAAATAATTGGCGTAAGAAATGGAGGGAAACAATAGGGGAAAAGCCATAGAGATAGAAAAACGCCCACACAGTATGAATAAATGAGATGATACCTCCCACTTACCAGCCATTTGAAAACTTGCCCTCATTAACAAACGAGTACCTAACATGAAGAATGATATGAGGGCTACACAAGATGCTACCACCACACTTCCACGTAGAAATCAGACTCACCCCCACACAGAAGATGAGACACGACCACAGACCAGAAGCCTACTGCAGCTGAATCACTACCCGCTTCAAACCCCTCCAGCCCATATATGAAGCAAACTGATGCCCACCATGAAGATGTGGCACGACCATGAACGCAAAGCCAAACAACAGGATCACAGCTCACCAGCTCAAATCCCCTGGCAACTACGACTAACCTGAGCACAACTAAGCCCCCACCTGAATAGAACACACCCCCAGCCAATCAGAACACAGCCAACCCCCCAACCAATCAAGTCACACCCCCACTAGCAGTTAAAAGGAAAGAGCAGCTGCAAGCTCACATTACTCCGAGAAGCACAAAGCTGAAGACACAAGCCTGAAGATGATGAATGAGACTTCATCGAAACGTTGCCTAGATACTTCCAATTTTATGCAGGATAAAACCCATATAACCAAAGATCCACATACAAATACCCGCGAAAACCTCGGAAAACAAGTGTGTGTGTATATGTGTATATATATATATATATATATATGCTGTTCAGCTTCGTTCGGATATTATCCCACATCATTGTAGTTGTGCTTTTAAAGTTGCAGCAACGTTTCGGCAGAATCTCATCTGCCATCATCAGGCATCTATATTGAGTTCGTCTGTGAGTCAGGCTATAACAGCCGTTTCAGTTTTAAATTTGAGGCTAGCCTACTGTTGAGCCAGAATGGTTTTTTTCTTCATCCTGATTGGTTGGGGGTCTTGGTCTGTGTTTATTGGTCTTGGAGTTTGCTGTGTTCTGCTTGATTGGTGTTTCTAGTTTCTTCTGTTTGTTTTGTGGCTTTGATTGGCTGGCAACACTGAGTTCCTGTATTGGAGGCTTTCAGTGCTTTTGTGGAAGCCGTTGGCTGTCAGTACTTTAGTCAGGGTGCATAGTTCCACAAAAGCAAAATCACCGGCTTGATCCACAAAAACACACTAAAACATAATAGAGACCTTTAGTCAGGGTGCATAGTTCCACAAAAGCAAAATCACCGGCTTGATCCACAAAAACACACTAAAACATAATAGAGACCTAGAAGATGAACAGACCTATGGAACAGCTGTCCTGCCCTACATACAGACAAAATCAGTAAGATACTACACAGGCATCACATCAAGACTGCCTTCAAAACAGACAGAAAAATACCAGCCATCCTTAGAAACCCCAAAGATAAATTGACCTGGAAAACCAAGGCATATACGAAGTCCCCTGTGCATCAGGCCCAGCCACATACATTGGACAGACCAATAGAAGAATAAGTACCCGCCTGGATGAACACAAAAATTCAGTAAAAAAGCTGGAACACACTTCCTCATTAGTCCAATACATGAAAGCCACAGGTCATAACATCAACTTCAATGGCACAAAAACCCTAGCCACTATAGAAAACCCCAGCTACAGAATTATCAGAGAAGCCATAGAAATTGAAAAAAAAACTGAAAGCATGAATAGAAGAGATGATTCCACCAGACTGTCAATCATTTGGAAGCCTGCACTCTCAAACAAAAAAATCTCCACACCACAAGCCAGGCTAACACCTGGGCACAAACAGACTCCCCCTGATACCTCCAGCTCAAACACACACCAACCAAGCACCCAGATGAAACCTAGCTTCCTAACAAATGACAGCTGTCCATTTTCTCGGAGGCAAGCTTCACTAAAAGCCTCCAATACAGGAACACAATGTTGCCAGCCAATCAAGACACAATAAAAGCCACAAAACAGACAGAAGATATTAGGAACACCAATCAAGCAGAACACAGCAAACTCCAAGACCAATAAACACAGACCAAGATTCCCAACCAATCAGGATGAAAAAAAACCATTCTGGCACAGCAACAGCCAGCCCCAAATTTAAAACTGAAACAACTGTAAGATTCTGACTCACAGACGAACACAATACAGAAGCCTGATGATGGCAGATGAGATTCTAGCCGAAATGTTGCTACAACTTTAAAAGCACAGCTACAAGGACATGGGAAAATACCCGAACAAAGCTGAACAGCATACATACATATACATATACATATATTCATATACATATACATATATTCATATACATATAATGTATGTGTATGTTTATGTATATGTACATGTATATGTGATATGTAGTAGGGGATTACTGTTTTACTCTGTAATGTAATTAAAAAATGACTATATCATGGTAAACTTTTACAATGAATTAAAGGGAATAAAATGGGAGAATGTATCTGGTAAAGGGGTGACAAGCTCAAATTGACAATCAAAGGGGATAATTTTGGAATAATAGTATGTGATAAACTTGCAAATATGACAGGTAAAAGTAAATATGTGTAATGAGTACAGAAATGAAACAAGAATTTAGACAATATTGTAAAAGAAGGCATGAGAATATTCAAAGAAAAATGAAATAAGCTATAATATGAATTGAAATTGGATAAAATGAGTGTAATGAATGTAATAATATATGAGAATATTTAAAGAAAAATGGAATAAGTAATTATGAAATTGGATATGAAAGCTACATTTGTAATCATGGTTATCTTTGTATTTAAATGTAAAAACTGGAACCACATTGTTCACCCAAAGAGATGTTTTTTTACACTATAAAAATAAAAAATATTGCAAAAAAAAGAGAAAATGTCTCATTTTTTAAAATGCATTATGTTAGAATTATCAGAAGCATTTGACATGTAAAAATGGATATTGTCAGTATTGCTATGGATATTAGGACAAGGCAAGACGCTCACAGTTGCCTCAACTTGTGAAATTAGTAGCTATTAAGTTTAATAAATGAATTTAATAATAAAAAGATAACATAAAGCTCATTTCCCACCTTTTGCTCAGTGATGAGGACTACACACGTACAGTAGGTTTCTAATGAACTACAATTGTTAACTTGTAATCTGTCTCTTCTTCATTTTCCATCTCTGATCAATCTGTTTTCCTCAGTTTCCCTTCCCTCATTATAAATTTAGAATTTCAATTTCAGTCATACATCAGTCCATGCACTCTGTGACTCTTATGATGTGAGCTGCAATTAGGTTTCTCCCTCTTAATTTATTTGTTGCATTGCTATCTGCTCCAGTCCTAAATTCTATGAAAGAATGACATTTCATTAGGCACAGTTAAAAAATTGGAATGGCTGAACTAGATCTGTTTTTATTGGCATTCTTTTCAGATTCAGGGATGGTTTTCTCCATCACTGCCAGTCTGAGAGAAGGAAATAAGGCTGTTTCAAACTGGACAACTGAGCTACGGTTTCCCTTTTAACGTTACAACCTCTAAAACAGCCATTGGGTGTGCCAGTCTTCTTCTCTCGTGTCACTACACTCTTCCCAGCTGTGTAGCGTGGTAGAAGGATTCGCAGGTAAACAGATACCTGACAGGGGCCGCGACGTGAACGCTCCTTCTATGGCCCTTCTATGGGTGTGCCAGTGAGTTTGTAGGCTTTTGAAAATGATATTACAGAGGATTTGACTTGAAGAGCTGAAGACAGATTAACAGAGTTGGAAGGAACTGTTGGTTGTGATTTGCTGGCAGCTGGTGCGGACGGCAAAGGTATCGGACAGTGAGGACGAAAGGGAACCAGTCAGAGAGTCTGGCAAGGACTTGGACGAGGGTCCTGCATCTGATGCAGGTATGGGGCCAGGAGCATCTGAGAGTGGGGTGCTGCCTTTGGAGCCTTCAGAGTCTGGCAGCAGCGAAGCAGAGGAACCAGGGGAGCGTGTCCCCAATGCGTGTGTAGGCAGGGCTGCTAGAAGGAGAGATCAGTTGAAGCAGAGGGGCGACTCGGGAGTAAGGCTAAAAGGTGATTACCCCTCCCGTAAGGGATAAAAGTCAGCCCTCAGTGATGTGCTCTTTGCAAGAAGCAAAGAAGTTCACTAGATTCTGATTCATCAGTGAAGCCCTGCGAATTATGGTTTGTTTTTTCAGGGACTCCTGTCAGTTTATATTCTAAGTAATTGGACTTCTGTTTCTTGGCAGCATTCTGCAGCACTGAAAAGCATGCTCTTATCTGGAGGAACTGTGTCTAATGAGTTTTGGCTGGGAATTCCCAGCGTCGCATTAAAAAAGGTTTTACTTTTAAATGCAGTTGGTGTTTTATTAAGTTTGATGAAGCCTGGGTCAGAACAGGGATCTAGTAAATCATCTAGTCCAACCTCCCACTCAAGCAAGAGGCCCTACATAATTTCTGACAAATGACAGTCCAATCTCTTTTTGAAAGCCTTCAGTGATGAAGCTCCCAGAACTTCAGAAGGCAAGCTGTTCCATTGGCTCATTGTTCCCACTGCCAGAAAATTCTTTTTATTTCAAGGTTGAATCTCTCCTTGATCAGTTTCCATCCATTATTCCTTGTCTGGCCTACAGGAACTTTGGAAAATAGCTGGATCCTTTTCTCTCTGTGGAAGCCCCTCAAATATTGGAACACTGTTATCATGTCTCCCCTGGTCCTTCTCTTCACTAGACTAGCCATGCCCAGTTCCTGTAACCATTATTCATATGTTTTAGTCTCCAGTCCCCTAATCATCCCGGTTGCTCTTCTCTGTACTTTTTCTAGAGTCTCTTGGTTGTCCACTAAGACTCCAAGATCCCTTTCACAATAACTACTATTAAGCCTGGTTTCATCCAGTCTATATGTGTACTTTTGGTTTTTCTTGCCTAAATGTAAGACTACTTTTCTCTACACTGAATTTCATTTTGTTAGATAGGGCCCAGTGTTCAAGTATAGACATAGACCCATTAAGGAGTACTTGTTGGGTACAATTTGTCAGCCATTTACAAATCCATCTGGTGGTGATGCTATCTATCCCACTTTTTTTCTAGCTTACCAAGAAGTACGTCGTCGCACCCCCACATCCCTTCAATGTTGCGTTACACTAACTAACTCATATGAGCTTCGTCCGAGCCCAGTTGCATTGGGTTGCCCTGCTCTGAAGTGTGTTGGACTGGTTGCCTTGCTCCGAAGGGTGCTGGACTGTTCACTTCTGCCGTGATTTGCTTCTGGCGTGGTTTGCCTGGCATGTGTCCCTGAAGGCGATGTGTGATGACGTGCGTGGGTGCTACGTAGCAGCAAACTCCATGGGCACATCCGGATAATGTTTACTGACCTCAGAATCAGTGGTTGGAGCAGTGGTCGGAATGATACCGGGCTGACAAAGTGGGACATTGTTGGTGATGGGTTGCTGGTGGTGGATTATTATTGTTGTATTATTGGTGTTGTATTATTACTAATAGCATATTGTTTGGGGTCAGTTAGAGGGTTAATGATAATTCTGGATGTTATTTTTCCCAAAGGTAGCCAGATATTGAGGGAGTAATTATGTATAAGCATAAATACAGCTCTGAACTGCTATAAGCCCAGAGCTGACTTTAAAACTATGGCTTAGTTTTTTCTTGTTGTCACTTCTTGGAAAAGAATAAACAACTTTCTGCCTGTTTGAAGAAATTGAGTGGTCTTTTCAGTGCAGTTGACCCAAAGAACAGCTGAGATAGATTGCGGTCTACTTTGTTGAATACCTTGCTGAAGTATAAGTATATTATGTCCACAGTATTTCACTGGTCTACTAATTCAGTCACTATGTTGAAGAATGAAATAAAATAGGTTTGGCGTTATCTGTTTTTCAAAAAACCCATGCTGACTTCTGGTTATTACTTCACTCATTTCTAGATGTTGGTAGATCTGTTTTTTTATTATCTTTTCCAGTATCTTCCTGAGTATTGATGTTAGGCTGATTGGTCTGTAGTTTCCTGGGTCTATTCCCCTCCCCACCCTTTTTTTTTTTTTGAAGATGGGAATCACATCAGCTCTTTTCCAGGTCTCTGGTAGGTCCCCAGTGCTCCAGGATTTTTGAAAGATGTGGTACAGCAGTTCTGAAATAACATCTGCCTGCACCTTTAGAACTCTGGGATGTAATCTGTCAGGTCTCAATGATTTTTATTCATCAGACAGATGTTCTCTTACTTCCCTGATGACTCTCCATGATGGAGAAGACAAAAAATGTTTCAAAAAAGCCACCAATAATTAATAGTACTGCTTCACATAATGCTAGTGAGACCACACTTAAAATACTGCATCCAGTTCTGGTCACCACAGTACAAAAAAGATGTTGAGATTATGGAAAAGGTGTAAAGAATAGCAATCAAAATGATAAAGCATTCTGGATACCAAATTGTACCACAATCAATTGAGGGAGCTAAGATAACGAGGTTATTACCTCATTTGGCAACCATTTCAGATTATGAAGATACATAAAAAACACTTTGACAATCTTTGCAATTTACAACCATCACATTGTCCCCCAATCTTGTGATAGCCATTAGCATGCTTCCCAACAAGACAAAATTTATGTAGAAGGTAGAAATAAAATCAAAGGTATATTGATTCACTTAATGATCGGAAGAGAAGTGAGGTCAAAAGCCTGTTGCAATAAAGTGATTGGGCCAGAATTGCCAATAACAGTTGTGGTCGCTAAGCGAGGATTGCCCATGTTTATTCACCACCACCCTGCAGGCTTTTCCTTCCTGCAATTGATGGGGAGGAGACCAATGTGCTCTCTGGATGGCTTTCCGATTAGAGAGCTGGTGTGCTGCATGGGGGAAGATGCTGTTGCTGGACTAGGAGCAGTTGCAGTCCCTCCTCAGCCATGAAAGTCCCTCAGGCCCAGCCCCATTTGGTAGACCAGACCAAGAAATCAAGTCCACAGGAAAATTCTAACATTTTTTTTTATATTTGAGATTGAAGGTAATAAGAAAACCTTGCAAGACTAAGTGCATTGTGCCTCCCCTCCCTCCCCCACAACTTACTATGCTCTTGTGAATTAGGTGTTTATTTGAACCTGTTTGTAAAATTATTTTGTTTTGTACATTACTTTAAACATTTCAGATTTAAAAAGGTACGCATTTCAAACAGTATGGCAACCTTCCATAGATTTTTACATCTACTTTTACAACCCTTTGGAATCTCACCTTGGGGAGTTTATGTTTCTCTTGTCATATAAAGGCAGTCACCCCCTCTTTCTAAGCCTCCTTTTTCTAATCTCTGCTCCATATGTTCTCTCCGGCTTTGTCCGAATGGAGATTCCTCTGCAGGACAATTTACAGAAGCACATGGCATTTATCATTTGACAGACTTAAAATTTCCTTCAGCCATAAAATAGACACTGGGCATGCTTGGATGCAGTCTGGCTTGCATGAACAAAGCTTGCTCACTTGGGGTTTCTGGCCTATTGATGTTCCCACATCCTAAATCCTTGGGAGCCATAGGAAACCAGTCATTAAAGTTTAGGATGCCACAGAGAGCACTGTGGAGAACTGAGAATCACAAGCAGCATTGAAATGCAAAGCATACCAAGGCAACAATCCAAGTCTTATTAGTTCTGGAGAACTCCAGTACTCTTCTTCCCCTGCAGGTAACAGCAAGGGGGAAAAAAACAGGAAAAGAGTTTTGAGCTGGACAACTCGTGAATGCTTAGTTTTGCAAGAGACAGAAACTTGAAAATGGAAGCTTGACCCGACTTAGCTTTTCAAAATTAACTAGGTTCTGGGCCTTAAAAGCTTATCAATCACTTATTTGTGTGCAGAGTCCCTAAATTATTGTCAGCTTGCTAGTTTGAATCAATTAATACAATAATGGAAAATGAAACATTAATTCCTTATCTGTATTATTGGGGAGTATATCTCACTAGAGCACTCTTCCCAATTTCCGGAGTAAGAATTCAGAACTGAGTATTCCTGAGCAGAATATTTGGAGGGTGTTAGTTTGCAGATTGGAAGCCGATGAATAGATTCCTGCACTTTTCTGGGGTTTGGTTCTCAGTAGAGATGATTAGGGGGATGTGGTGGCTCAGTTGCTAAGACACCGAGCTTGTCGATCAGAAATGGTACATTTCCCCCCCTCATGTTAAGGTACCAAAACAGAGAGGTTTGTTCCTCTTCTGCATTAAGGAAAAATGGCAGCTGCTTCCCCAAGTCCACCGCATGACCCAGGGACGAATCCAGGGCCCATTGAAAATGGTGGCTGCTTCCAGGACACAGTCATGAAGCCCAAGGATGCGTGTCCTTCCCTCCCTCCACAACATGAGGATCAGAGATCTTCCAAAGGCAAGGAGGAGGAGGAGGGTATGAGGCCAGGTGGGGTGGCAATCCTAGTGGGAGTAGGGAAAATCCTGGGAGGGACCCTGGGGAGCTGAGGGAAGAGGCAGGGATGGGAAACAGAACATAGGGTATCTTGGAGGGTGAGGGAGCCCCAGGGATGCCTGTGGCAGGCAAGCCTGGCTCTGCTCTAAGCCTCTTAAAAGAGTTTTCCCCAGCCCTGAGGTACTGCGTATTCTGTTTAGCAACTCACACATTTGATTAATGGCTGCCTCAGGGAGAGCAGGGGGATTCGGGTAGTTAAGGAAAGCTGTCTCACTTAATAGTCTTTGCAACATGCAACTGTAATCGCAAGGCCCAAAGTAGTTGTATCTTGAAGATTACTTTTATGCTTGCTGGGGAATTCGGGGGCTCAAAATCTGGGCGAAACCAATTGGAAGATTGAAACTCTATATGTGGGAATTACATTATCATACAAAAAAGCTCCACCCAAAATTCCTTTTTGAGGAATTCCACTGCTTCTGGAAAAGGAAATATCCAGAAGCTTCTGCTGGTCATGAAAAACTAGTTGTTAGCCATTTTCCATGTCCCTTTTTTCTCCAACTAGTTTAATCCAAAGAAATGTTTGAGTAAAATGAATCAGGCCAAAATTGAAACAATCAATTTCTCCCCCAGTTTCTTTTTTTATTTATACATTTTCTCTTTCCACATAATAAGTGCTCAGTGAACTGCATAATGTCTGAGTCAGTTTGGTTATATAGTAATATTTTTAAATACCTAATTTCTACCTGTATTGATAAAACAAGTCCCAACAGTGAGCAGAACCGAAGTCATGTTGGATGGCTCATTGAATTAAATAAGGAAGTGTGTCTCAAAGTCAGTAGCTCTGCTAAATAAGAAAGTGTTCCAGTTTGTGCACAAGAGAAAAAACAAGATAAGGCTAGAACAATGGGGAACTGTAATAAAGTGCTGCGATGTCAGAAACTGTATAACTACTTTTGCTAGATAAGGAGCTAGTATGGACCTTCAAAATACATGTATCAATTTCAAAACAGAAAGAATGTGAGCCAAGGCCTCCTAAGAGGGGATAAAAATGCTGCCTGAATTTTGCTCTGTGTTCCTTCAATGCCTGAGGGGACCCGTCTCTGCAGACACGTGAATAAAACCTTGTTTTCCTTGGATCAACGAATCTTTTGGTGGTTTTTTATCTGCTTCCACCTCACAATTTGGTGCTCAAAGTGGGCCCCGATGGAATTTCGACTGGAGAAAAGGGACTGGGTAAGTGTGGCACCACTGCCTCCCATTGTAGAGGGGCCCCTCCCTTGTCTCAGTTGGATCCCGGGGTAACTGCACTCAGCAGACGATACTTGGAAACAAGAGAGAGAGAAGCCGGCCTGACGCTCTGGGAGTGTCGTTGATCACCTGAAGTGGGGACACCCACACTCCTTTTGTCTCCAGGAGACCAGGGGTGTATCAGGTGAGTTTGTTGCTTTTCGGGATAGAAGAAGGGATAGACTGTCCTTAAACTCTGGGAATCCAGCGACTGCTGGCGGACAGTGTAAATCCCTGAGTTGGGAATCTCTGGGAGATTGTTGGCGGGTAGCATGGAGAATGGGAAAGGGACAAAGCAAGTGTGAGATGTTCCAAGAGGGAACGGGTATTGAGATAGAAAAGACCCCGAGAAGGCTGATTCTGACTGACTCCCCATTGGGTCAACTATTACAACAATGGTCGTTGCCCCATCTGAGGACTTACACTCGGAGTCTAGAGAAAAAGAAAATGATCTACCTATGCCAAAATAGGTGGCCGAAGTATCCCCTAGTAGACCCTGAGTTTCCTTACCACTGGGATCCTGAAGGGAATACCACCACATACTGGATAACTCAGTTGAAAGAGTATATAGTGAAACACCAGATGAAGGATCAAATACCCTATGTGGAGGTATGGTATCATGTTCACTTTGAAGGTCCAGTTCCACCAGAAACAGAAGTAGAACAGTTTGTCAGCAAGGCGGAGGAAAGCAAAACTGAGGACTGGATGGGGAGTCCACCGCCATCGGCTCCGGCAGTCCTGGCACCACCGCCCCTGCCGGCTCCAGTTGCCCAGGCTCCACCTCCACCTGCATATCCAGGACTCAGAAGGGAACTGGCTCAATTAAACAAGGACCTAGAGAATTTGCCTCTAGGAGGAAGTTCGGCCAATCCCGTGTCAGCCTTCCCAGTCAGAGAAGTCCCAAATGGCATGAATGCGCAGGGGAATTCAGTCACTGTTTTCATGGCTGTCCCATAAAATCTGCTGAGTTACGGGATCTGAAAAAGACTCTTCCGAAACTCCATGAGAATGCTCATGAAGTGGCGGAACAGTTGGAATTGTTTCTGGGGCCCAATGAATACACATACCAAGAACTGATGTATATTCTTGGACACCTTTTCACCCCTGAAGAGGAGGGCAGCAATGGCTTCCTGGGATAGGAGACATGCAGGGCAACAGGGAGCAGTGGCTGCAGACACAAAGTTCCCCATAGCTGATCAGAATTGGAACATCAATAATAACGCTCATAGGGAGCACATGAGAGATATGAAACACATGATCATTGAAGGAATTAAATTGGCCATCCCTCAAGGGAAAAACTTGACCAAAGCATTTGAAATAACACAAGGAAAGGATGAGTCCCCGGGGGATTTCTGTGCTCAGCTCCGTGAAGTACTCCGGAGTGGAGCCAGAAACCCCTGCCTTCGAGACTCTCCTGAAGATGCAATTCGTCACCAAAGCATGGCCAGATATCCAGAAAAAGATTCAGAAGACAGAGGGATGGACTGATTTGGGCATGGCAGATTTGATGAAAGCAGCCCAACAAGTTTTTGTGAACCAAGACTCAGTTAAAACCAAACAGAAGTCTCAGATGATGGTAGCTGATGGTAGCTGATGGTAGCTGCTGCAAATGGCAGCCAAGAAAGAAGTTAGGAAAAACAGGGAGACCCAGATGTCAGATCCGAGGCCAAGGTGGAGAGATGAAAGATCTCCCAGCAGGGAGTGGAGACCCCTGGTTAGGTGAGGAGGTCCAGGGGGCAATCGAGGCGGTCGATTCCAATGGCCGTCCCAGAGTAGAACTTGCTTCAGATGCGGGAAAGAGGGACATTTTGTGCACGAATGTCCCAAAACCCCAGAGGAACGAAGCTATGCCCTATACGATTAGGGAGGTTCCAGCTCCCCAAGAGAGACCTGCGGGGGGCCATTGGTAAAAAGGGACCCAAGGGGAGCCATTGGTTAGTGGATCCTGACTATCAGGAATGGCTTGTTCCTGATCGACACCGCCGCAAGCCGGACATCTGTATGCGATCCAGTCAAGGGAGCATGCAGGTCAAAGCAGACTTTAAAGGTGGTTGGGGTGAGTGGGAAATCCCAAGAGGTCAAGATTTTGGAAGAGGTGAGATTGGAATTGAATGATGTGGTTACTGAAACCGAAATATTGTATATTCCGGATTCAGGGGTGAACTTGCTAGGAAGATACTTGTTGGATGTTTTTGGAATAGAATTGTGGGATAGAAGGAAAGAAGTTCACATGTGTATGATAACAACGGAAGATGAGAAGATATCATCAGATGTGTGGGCAGGAGGTGAAGGGGTTAGTAGGATGGCAATACAGCCCATTCAGTTCAAGATACAACTAGGGATAACTAAACTGTGGACTCCACAATATTCTCTGAGTAAGAGAGGTAGGGAAGGGTTGAAACCAGTGATTGACAGATTATTGAAACAGGGACTGTTGGAACCTACTATGTCACCGTTCAATTCACCGGTTTTAGCAGTAATAAAAAAGGATGAGAAGTATAGATTGGTTAATGATTTGAGGAGGATCAATGAGATAGTGGTTCCTAGATTCCCAGTGGTTCCTGATCCCTATACCATTTTGGGGCTGATCCCTCCAAAGACAAATGGCTCACTGTGATAGACCTGAAGGATGCCTTTTGGGCATGCCCCTTGGAGGAGGGGAGTAGAGACTTGTTTGCCTTTGAATGGAATGATCCTGAGAGTGGAAGGAAACAGCAGTTGAGGTGGACGGAACTTCCTCAGGGATATATCGAGAGCCCTTTGTTGTTTGGACAGGCGTTGGAAGAAAAATTGGTGTCGTTTGAGAGAGAGAAAGGAATCACCCTAATTCAGTACGTGGATGACTTGTTGTTAACTGGGGAGAAAGAGAAGGAAGTGAGAG
Source organism: Laticauda colubrina (assembly GCA_015471245.1). Taxonomy (NCBI): domain Eukaryota; kingdom Metazoa; phylum Chordata; class Lepidosauria; order Squamata; family Elapidae; genus Laticauda; species Laticauda colubrina. The sequence goes on along the minus strand of BLBF01000079.1, from coordinate 2,174,538 downwards.
CGGCTTCTGTGAGTCTGTTGAATTGGCTGAAGGAGCAGGAGCTGAAAGTCTCAAAAGAGAAACTTGTTTGTTGAAAAAAAAGGTGAAATATTTGGGACATTACATTCAGCAGGGGGTTAGGTCCTTGGACCCTGAAATGGTGAAGGGGATCATGAGCTTGGCTCCTCCCAGGAACAAGACAGAGGTGTGGAAAGCATTGGGATTATTGGGGTATTGCAGAATCTGGGTAGACCAATTCACAGTGTTGGCACAGTTTTTGCATAGAAAGTTGCCTGGAAAGGGAGAGCACATAGAATGGGAGGAGGGAGATAGTGAAAGGTGGGAAGAGCTGAAGAAGGCTTTGTCAACCGCTCTGGTTTTAGCCTTGCCAAACCTGAAATTACTGTTTCATTTGTATGTGGCGGTGGCTCAGGGAACAGCAGTTGGAGTCCTTGCCCAAAAGAGGGGGTGGCAGTTCCAGCCGGTAGCCTTCCTAAGCAAGGGTTTGGAGACAGTTGTGAAAGGATGGCTAGTTTGTGTTCAGGCTGTGGCAGCAACAGCGATGTTGGTGGTGGAGAGCAAAAAGTTAACCTTTGGGGGAGCTTTGGTGGTGCATTTGCCTCATCAGGTCAACTCAGTGTTGAGCCAGCTGGCTACCACTTGGATGACCGAAGGGAGGATATTGAAGTATGAAACCATTTTGAGAACCAGTCCTGATGTGGTAATAGGAACAGACAAGAATCTAAATCCAGCAGAATTCTTGGAGGGGAGAAGGCAGGCGTGGGAACCGGAAAACCATGATTGTCTATTGCAAGTGGATCTCATGACAAAGGTTAGAGAGGACTTGGAAGAGACTCCATTGGAGAAGGGAGAGAGGTGGTTTATAGATGGATCTAGCAGGGTGGAAAATGGAAAGCGAAAATCTGGGTTTGCAGTAATAACCGGGGAAGGTGAGGTAATAGAGAAAGGGTCACTCCCAGCTGCTTGGTCAACCCAGAAATGTGAATTGCTTGCCCTGACCAGAGCCTTGGAATTGGCTGAGGGGATGGAAGTAACGATTTGGACTGATTCCAAGTATGCATGGGGGGTGGTGCACATGTTTGGGAAAATCTGGAAATAGGGTATATCAAGGCGGATGGGAAGCAAATAGAGCAAGTGCAGTTAGTAGAACAAGCCTTAGAGGCATTGCAACTCCCCAGCCGAGTATCAATTGTCCATGTGAGCGCACAATAAGAAGGGGAACACACCGGAGGTTGTGGGAAACTGATGGGTGGATAAATGGGCGAAGGAAGCTGCAGGGTAGATAGAGTTGGTAATGGTATCTATACCAATACTGGAAAAGGAGGACGAGAGGGAGGAATGGGAGCCAGAGAAAAAGGAAAAGTTGGAGTTGGAGAAACAGGGATGTGTCAAAACCCCAGAGGGATGGAAGATGTTGGAGGGAGTCAAGGTGGTGTCACCCATTGTCATGAGGGGAATATTGGAGAAAGTTCATGAAGGAGGACATTGGGGAACGGAGGCCTTGGTCATGTCCGTTAAACCTCACTATTGGAGTCTGAGGATGTGGACGGTAGCTCAGAGCATCTGCTGGAAATGTTTGATTTGTTTGAAAGTAAATAAGAAAGCGGCACGCAAGAAAGAGATGGGAGGGCGACTCCTAGTGGGTTGGCCTTTTCAAAGAGCACAAATTGATTTCACTGAGTTGCCAGAAAAGGGGGGGTTGGAAAAACCTGCTTGTGATCAAAGATCAACTAACGGGGTGGGTAGAGGCTTATCCCACTAGAAGAGCCACAGCTCCCACAGTAACCAAGATCTTACTAGAACAGATTATCCCACGATATGGAATGATGGAAGCAATAGATTCAGACAGAGGAACTCATTTCACCCAAAAGGTTCTGCAAAGGGTAATGGAGGTGGTGGGGGGTGAAATGGGAATTACACATGCCATGGCATCCTGAATCCAGTGGAAAAATTGAAAAAGCGAACGGGGAATTCAAGAAACACTTGACCAAACTACAACTTGAAAATGGCTTGCCATGGACAAAGAATCTTCCCTTAGCTCTGCTCAGGATCAGAACTTGTCCAAGGAAAGACACAGGGGTTTCTCCCTTTGAAATGCTGATGGGGAGACCCTATTTGGCCAAACTAGGCAATCCCATACCAGAGTTCAGGGACTTGTTCCTTCAGAAATATTTGCTGGCACTGTCTCGGTCTTTGTTTTCTCTTCACAAACAGGGACTGTTGGTGCAACGACCACCTTTGGCTGGTAGCCAACACCCACACAAGGCTGGAGACTGGGTCCTGATAAAGACTTGGAGAAGTGAAAAACTACAACCTAGCTGGGAAGGTCCGTACCAGGTGCTACTGACGACTGAATCTGCAGTCTGTACTCAGGAAGGAGGCTGGACGCATTACAGCAGAGTCAAGAAAGCACCGGAACCTGAGAAACTTGGAAGGCAATCCCAGTGGACGGTCAGCCGCTAAAGGTAACCTTGAAGAAATAGCCAGCAGAAACCACCATGAAGATGTCGGCTGAACTCTGGAGAGGACTATTTGTTGCAACTATATTTACATTAATACATCAAAGAAGTTCACAATATGTTGGACCTGCGGGTGACTTGGGAACAGGCTTGTGGGATGGCAATGTGCTCATAAAGGATCTCAAGAAGGTCTCACATTCCTTGAACATCACCAATTGCTGGTTATGCATGCACATGCCAGGAAGAACAGGTGAAGGATTAATCCTACATGCAATTCCACTTGATCAGAACAGACTAAGACCACAGGGGCACGGGACAGAAAAATATGGTGTAGAACGAAATATAACAGGAAGGATTTTTGTTCATTTAAGGGAAACGGCGTATGTGTGTTTTAGGAGAAATGAAACAAGAAGGCTCCATTTAGGAGATTGGGAAAAATGTAATAAGACTTTTGATATGCCATCATCCTGTAGTAACCATAGCTATACCAAGAGTTATCATAAATTAGATTATTTTAATCAAGATCAGTATCAGATGTGTATGCATTTTGAGGAAATGATAAATTGGACCCAAACATCACAACAGACCTATTCTATGGAAAACTTTAGGTGGGTATTGTGTTGGAAATATGCATACAGGGAGATGCCACCTCACTGGAGTGGCACATGTACAATCGGGTATGTGATACCGGTGATATATAAACTTGATGGCCTTCCCCAAGGCCGGATACGTAATAAAAGAGACTCAGAATCTGGCCTTACCCAGAGACTCTGGACCCAAATCTCCCGTGGTATAATAACACCATTGGGAGTAGCCATGAACTACCGAGATATACATATTCTAAATAACTTCACAGTAACAATGTTCAATGATACAATAAAGAATATTAAAATGATCAACACTGAGCTTTCTGAAGATAGGTTGCTCTACAAAACAGGTATGCTTTAGACATTGTATTAGCTACAAAAGGGGGGGGGGTGTGCTCTGATTCATTCACATTGCTGTGTATGCATCCATGATTTCCAACCCAATATTACAAAGACAGTAAAAGTAATGGAAGAACGTATTCGCTCTAATCCATTATCACAAAGAAGTGACTCCTCATTGCCAGACCTGTGGGGAGCAATATGGTCTTGTCTTCCCAGTTCCACTTGATTTAGATCTGCCATAATGGGAATTATATTATTATATGCTGTGTATTGCTGTGTTGTTGTGTTCAATGTCTCCCTGGTACAATAACAATGTGTGGAAAGATAGGGAAATCCTTGGGGTCAAGATTTGAGAAGAAGCAGGACGCAGAACCTCTAATGATGTATCAGAGAGAAATCACTATGAAAGAAGCAGAGGATCTGCTACTTGAGTTTGAGACAAGAGTGGAAAAAGAAAAAGGGGGGATTGTGAGCAGAACCGAAGTCATGTTGGATGGCCCAATGAATTAAATAAGGAAGTGTGTCTCAAACTCAGTAGCTCTGCTAAATAAGAAAGTGTTCCAGTTTGTGCACAAGAGAAAAAAAACAAGATGAGGCTAGAACAATGAGGAATTGTAACAAAGTGCTGAGGTATCAGAAACCGTGTAATTGCTTTTGATAGATAGGGAGCCAGCATAAACCTTCGAAATATATGTGTCAATTTGAAAACAGAAAGAATGTGAGCCAAGTCCTTGTACGAGGGGGCGGACAGTTAGAGTATAAAAATGCTGCCTGAATTTTGCTCTGGGTTCTTTCAATGCCTGAGGGAACCGGTCTCTGCAGACACGTGAATAAAACCTTGTTTTCCTTGGATCAACGAATCTTTTGGTGGTTTTTTATCTGCTTCCACCTCACACAACTTTGAAAATATTCTGTGTCTTCTTTTTATCTTCAGTGCTACTCTGTCCATTTCTACACAGTCTAATATTTTTTTCATTATGGCTTCTTCTGCGTTTCCTTGTTTTTCCAGTATTGTGCAAATACAATTCTTGCTACTGTCAAAACATGTAACATTAAATATACATCCCCTTTATTTTTATTTTTTTCTGGTATTATGCCTAACAAAAATAGTTCTGGTTTATAATCTATATGCTGTCTTAACATTTTTTTCTAACAACATATACATTTTCATTCAATTTTTTTTTGCCTTTGGACATGTCCACCACATGTGATTATTTGTGCCTGGTTTAAATGTTTATATTTGATTATATTTCTAACATTTGGTGGACATGTTTTTAAACATTTTTGCTAGCCTTGCTGGTGGTAAGTGCGGCACCCATAGAACATTTTATACAGATTTTGCTTATAAATAGTTGTCATCAACAATTTATAGTTTTTCCCCCCAGAGTCTTTGCCAATTGTGTTATTCTATGGTATATTCAAATTTTTTTGGCCAAACTGTCATTGTCTCTTTCACCTGTTCATCTTCAACTTTAAGCTTAATAAAAATTATATAATTTGATTAACTTTTCATCCACCACTAACAGTATTTGATCAAAAGTTGTTTTCTCTTTATAAAAGTCATATGTCTTAACATCTTTCTCATATCTTGATTGCATTTGCATATGTGGTCACCATGATGAATCAGTACCCTGTTTCTGTAGTTCTTGTTTAGTTTTTAGTTCCCCTTCCACATTCAAAATGTCATCATACGTTAAATTACTTTTGAAGATTTACCAGATTAGGATGAACAAATTTTCAAACAGAATTCAAGCTATCAATTTCTCATCTACAGTTTCAAAGGAAGATCACAAATGAAATTCCAGCATTCTCTAAACTCATCTACTTTTTCTTCATATGGATTACCTTGTGTGCAATTAAGGATGATTTATGCTTGAAACAAAGTCTACAGATTGGACAGTTGAAAGATTTCTCCACGGTGTGAGTCCTTTGGTGTAGCATCAGGTGGGAATTCTGACTGTAATGTTTCCCACAGTCAGGACATTCAAAGGGTTTCTCTCCTGTGTGAATACTCTGGTGTCGAACCAGGCTAGAATGATAACTAAAACTTTTCCCACAGATAGGACATTCAAAAGGTTTCTCTCCTGTGTGAGTCTTTTGGTGTTTCACAAGACAGGAATTATCACTAAAACTTTTCCCACAGAAAAGACATTCAAAGGGTTTCTCTCCTGTGTGAGTCCTCTGGTGTACCACCAGGTGGCAATTCTGACTGTAACGTTTCCCACAGTCAGGACATTCAAAGGGTTTTTCTCCTGTGTGAGTCCTCTGGTGTATCACCAGATGGGAATTCTGACTGTAACGTTTCCCACAATCAGTACATTCAAAGGGTTTCTCTCCTGTGTGAGTCCTCTGGTGCAGCACCAGGTGGGAATTCTGACTGTAACGTTTCCCACAGTCAGGACATTCAAAGGGTTTCTCTCCTGTATGAATAGTCTGGTGTCGAACCAGGCTACAATTATAACTAAAACTTTTCCCACAGATAGGACATTCAAAGGGTTTCTCTCCTGTGTGAGTCGTATGGTGTATCACCAGGGGGTCATTCTGACTGTAATGTTTGCCACAGTCAGGATATTCCAAGTGTTTCTCTCCTCTGTGAGTCGTCTGGTGTTTCACCAGGTTGGAATTCTGACTGTAACGTTTCCCACAGTCAGAACATTCAAAGGGTTTCTCTCCCGTGTGAATACTCTGGTGTCGAACTAGGTTAGAATTATAACTAAATGTTTTCCCACAGATACCACATTCAAAGGGTTTCTCTCTTGTGTGAGTCCTCTGGTGTATCATCAGATGGGAATTCTGCCTGTAACGTTTCCCACAGTCGGCACACTCAAACGGTTTCTCTCCTGTATGAGTCCTGTGATGTAGAATCAGTGTGGAATTGCGACTAAAACTTTTCCCACAGTCAGGACATTGAAATGGTTTCTCCCCTGTGTGAGTTCTCTGGTGACTCATCAGGCTGGAATTCTCACTAAATTTTTTCCCACAAATAGGACATTCAAAGGGTTTCTCTCCTGTATGAGTCCACTGGTGTCTCACCAGGCTGGAATTCTCACTGAAACTTTTCCCACAAATAGGACATTCAAAGGGTTTCTCTCCTGTATGAGTCCTCCGGTGTGTCAGCAGGTGGGAATTCTTAACAAAACTTTTCCCACAGTCAGGACATTCAAAGGGTTTCTCCCCTGTGTGAGTTCTCTGGTGACTCACAAGGTTGGAATTATTACTGAAACTTTTCCCACAAATAGGACATTCAAAGGGTTTCTCTCCTGTATGAATCCTAAGGTGTATCACCAGGTGGGAATTCTGTCTAAAACTTTTCCCACAGTCAGGACATTCAAAGAGTTTCTCTCCTGTGTGAGGCCTCCGGCATATCATCATGTTAGAATTATGATTGAAACTTTCTACATAGATAGCACATTCAAAGGGTTTCTCTCCTGTGTGTGTGCCCTTGTGTCTCAAGAGGTGGGAATTTGTAATAAAACCTTTCCCACAATCTCGAGAGTCATAGGGTTTCTCCTGCAGTGAATTCACTGATATATCACCAGACTGGGATTGTGACCATGCCTTGTTTAGTGGTGCTTTCATTCAAGCCATTTTCTTCTTCATAGGGAGAGTCCTATATTACTGTCTGTTCCACATGGCTTTTACTATTGATATTTTCCTCCAACTGATTTCCAGATTTTTCCCTTTGTTGAATGAAAAACAATCTCCCTTGACTTTTCATATACTGTGTCCTTGAGTTGTGCATAATCTGCTTATTTTGGCTTGAAATCTTTTGTCTAACAACTTCTCTATGAAGAACACGAGAACTGTGTGGTTTTCTGAATGAAATGGAAATTTTTTTGATTTCTGGCTTGATTTACTTCCCTTTTCAATGTTGCTTGTTATTTGTAGTTGTCCTGAGTAGCTCTTATTGTCATCTTCTTTGTCTGTAAGATTCAAAGAAAAGTGTAACATTGTTTATAAAATATTAAGAGATGATGTGAAAAAGGAAATATTACAATGAAAAAGCAAACATGCTCCAATAGTAGAATAATCTCTCACTTATTTATCATTCGACACATGGAAGTCTACTGAGATCCATGCTCAAATATGCATTCAATCAAATTCAGTTGTTTAATTGGGTCAATCATAAATTTTTAGCTACACAAAGGACTACCATCAATTATAACTTGTTGTGCTAGGGATAGATTATATAATTGCAGACATATCCCAACAGAGAGAAATTCAGATATACCCACCTACACATGTATTCATGTGAAAATCTATGTCTTCCAAGTCAGATAAAATGTCCCAGAATGTTTACATTCAAACCTTCTGAGCTAAACTTAGACATGTGGGGGCTTTAACTGATGGAATGATGCCGAAAGCTTCTGCAAGGTTTGAAACATTACTTTGGTCCATGGAAGTCCTCAGATGCAAATAAAAGCATAAAACACTGTCCACAAGTACTCTGGTGACATCCCCACTCAAGTAGTCCTCACTTAATTTACCATAATTGGAACTGATATCTGCATCATTAAGCAGCTCAATCATTAAGCATGATGTCACATGACAGTGCCAAGTTGCATTTGTTCCTATGTATTTGTTCAGCAAATCACCGTAGGTTGTTAAAGGCAATCCCATATGACTGTGGACTTGCAATTTCCTGCCAGTATACCCAATGATTTTGCTTGTGAGAAGCTAGCTGAGAAGGTCACAAATGGGGATCATCAGTGTGGGATGATGCGGCCATCATAAATGTGCAACTATGGGAAGAACGCGAATTGGTGCAACTTCTTTTCCTGCACCTTCAAAATCACAGTCACTGCTGACAAGCGGTCACTGAACAACTGCTAGGATTACTACACATTTTGGGGATCAGATGCACGTCTGCTTCTACTGTGCCACAGTAACTTTGAAGGCTCAGGGAAGAAGTGGTAAGTGAGAACTACCTGTGCAACCAGCGGTGCCTAAAGGTCCTCAAGAACTATTTTTTAGAAAGTGCTGGATTCAGCACAATCAAACCTGGTTAATACATGGATGGAACAAGAAATACCATACTTATTGATATGACATGTGTTAGGAATGTAAGTCACCTAACAATTATTTGAGTTGGAAATATATAAACTAGGATAGACATTTTAATATTGTATCTTTAAGAAAATGCAAAAAATGTAATTGGGTGTGGTTTCTCAAACGGCCATAAGATGGAGCCAGAAACCTGGGTTGTTAGGAGTGAGAAAGTCTCAGAAGAGAGTGTGAGTCTCTGTTTCCTTCTGCTGGAGAGAGTTTTGCTATTCCTCCATTTTTCCCATTGACCGTTATTTTTGGATTTGATGCAAGTCTGTCACTGAACTGTTTTTGATACTGGACTTTGATATTGGAATTAGCCCTGTACTGAACACTGACTGAGTTACCGGTGAATTGACTTGGACTGTGTTTGGACTGTGCTTAAATGTTTATTGAAAGTAAAAACCTACGTTAACTGTACAGTGTATCTTTGTGCTCTGTGTGTATTATTCAACACTTCTCTCAATACGTCTCCCTGTATGTGCTCATTCTCCTAATGGGGAATTACCTCAATAACATGGGAGTAAAAAAACTTGTAAATTATATCCACTGGTCATTTTCAATACATGCGTGGATTTGAACTACTCTGGTATCAACTGGGACAGGGGTCGCCAACCTCAGGGACCACTAAACTCATAATTTTAAATCCCGGAGACCTGTGGGCATAGCCTACTTTGTGGGTGTAGCTTGGTGGTCATGTGACTGGCTGGGCATGCCTTGTATGTAAATATTATAAATATTTATATAAATATTGAATTTTTTATTTAAAAAAAAGAACAACTTTTACCCCAAATCAGGCAAAGTAGCAGGGGTGGGATTCAAATTTCTTAACAACCAGTTCTGTGGGTGTGGCTTAATTTGTCAGTGTGGCTTGGTAGTCATGTGGCTGGAGTGGGAGTGGCTTGCTGACTAGGTGGGAGTGGCTAGGTGGTCATGTGACTGGGGTGGGCATGACTAGGTGGTCATGTGACTGGGGTGCATGGGCAGGTGACCATGTGAGTGACAAACCAAATGCAAGTGGTCCTTGCTTAATGACCAGTTGCTTAGCAATGTTTTTTTTTTGCCAGTTTCCAAGGCCTGGGGGGCCCTGGAGAGAGCAGGATGAGGCGCGGGCAGGTGGCCATATGACTGACAAATCAAATGTAAGTGGTCCTCACTTAATGACCAGGTCCTCACTTCATGGCAAGTTGCTTAGCAAGTATTTTTTGCCAGCTTCCAGGGCATGAGGAGCCCTGAAGAGGGCAGGGCAAGGCCCGGGCAGCTACGAGGAGCTATGGGGAGGGCTTCAGAGGGCTGGGCATGGCCAACTCGACATCACTCATGTCAAGGGGCACTTCTCCTCGCCTGACCTCTCATGACAGTGGGGATGCTGCAGCGGTCTTAACTGTGAAAAATGGTCACAAGTTACTTTTTTCAGTGCCATTGTAACTTTGAATGGTCACTAAATGAATTTTAAGTTTTAAAATTTTAAGTTTTAAATTTTAAGTAAGTCAAGGATTACCTGTACAAAAATACAAAAAGCTTCTTTGCTTGCAAAAAGCTGCCTAAATGCCAATCATTAGATTAAAAAAACCTGCAAGTTGGAGTTACAAATCAGGCAGAGTTCCAGAGCACCGTGAGGAATGAAAATATTTAAAATGCAGTGATAACTATCAAGCAGCCATCTCTTCCTCATAAAGTGAAACCTTTTAGCTGAGAGGTCATTTAAGCTCTCCAGCAAGAGCACACCCAGCAGAAGCAATCCTTAGATCCATTTGAACACTTTAAAATACCAGCTTGTCTCACTTACTTCACAAGATATCCTAAGGAAATCATCCAAATTTAAGGAAAGGTCACATGCCCCCCAGAAAGGCAGTAAAAAAAATCAGTGCAAAGCTTGCATCCTGCCTCTTAGAAGTATACCCCAAAAGGACAGTGCCAGATAGTATTAAAGTAGTGAAGGAAGACCCCCCCTCCCCAAACAAAAAAAGAAACCATGAGGCCAAAAAAAAATTGAAACACACTACAAATAATTAAATCACAACAGTAACTGTTGCTTGTTGAAGCTGAATAGGGAAAATTATCCTATCAATAAACACAGGATTAAACTTCACCAAACACAGAATTAACCTTTACCAAAAATCAGTTTTAGACCAAAACTCAGAAAGAGTATGTAAACTCATGTTTGAATGTTAATTTTCTAGCTAGCCAAGAAGCCTTGTTGAATGTCACTCATCTTGGTTCCCTGTCACTAAAAGCTTTGCTTCATTATTCAATTATTTCTTCAAAGTGCTGATTGTCCAGGGAAGTATTTCCTCCCAACAGCATGTAAAAATCTTAAAATAACCCTTCCTCTTTAAGAAAGCCTCAGAAGCTCCAGAGACAGGAAGTCTAGCCTGTCTGCCAAGAATGTAATAAGGGGGGAAAAAAACAAATGGAGATTGCTTCTAACTACTGGTTTTCTGAACTACTTAGAAAGGGGTTCCATAGAACAAGGGGTTCTATAGAACCGGATAGAATCGGTAGAATCCCACCCCTGCAAAGTAGGCAGGCAGATTGAGTTGCTCACAAAATCACAGATTCATTCAGAGATCTATCTTTCTGCCATCAGCTAGCTGAGTCTGTCACATAAAATTTGCTTGCAAGCAAACTCATAAAATTTGAGATCAAACAGATTCCTAGCCAACTTAACTGACAACTTTGTCATCCAAAAACTAGAGGAGGGAACTAGAGGAAAAACTATACTGGACCTAATTCTTACTAGTAGAGAAGAAATGATAGAGGGAGTTGAAGTTGCCAGAATCTTTGGCAAGAGTGACCACATCATGCTAGAATTCAATATTACTTAAGGAATATTCCAATATTACTTAAGAAAAAAATCCCTTTCAATTTTTTAAATTTCTTTTTTTTTCAATTTTTAAATTCCTTGTTCCAATTTTAAGTCTTCTTTTTTTCAACTCTTAAATATCATTTTAATTTTTTTTTTTATTTTTAAATCTTTTTCAATTTTAAAATCCTTTCTCCAATTTTTTAAATAAAATTTGTTTTTCAATTTCTCTTTTCAACTAAACATTTAAAAAACAGTTTTTTTAATTCTTTAGAAATGTTTAAATTCTTAGTGATCTAAGACAGTGGCTGGGTAGGCATGTCCGGTTGATCATGTGACTGGGTGGGGTGATGTCACTCATCACATCCAGCCCTGCTTCCTGGTCACTAGCCTCAAAAGCAGAGGTAGGATTCAGCTGGTTGGGGCTAATCCCAACACTGGTTGTCTCCGCCTCCACCTATTTTTTCAGACTGTTGTTTGGCCATTTTAGGGGCCATTTTCAAGCCGTTTTTCAGGCCTTTTCGGGCTGTTGAAAAAAAAGAGATTACAAATTAACAATTGTAGTGTGTTAGAAACCCATTGTATGCGTGATGTCTTCATCACTGACAAAGAATTGGGAAATGAGCTTTACATTATCTTATTATTAAATTCATTTATTATTAAAATTAATCGATGCCCATCTCACAGCTTGAGGCAACTCTGAGTGTCTTGCCCTAATGTTCATAGCAACACTGACAATACCCGTTTTTTTGCATGTCAAATGCTTCTGATAATCCAAACATAATGCATTTTGAAAAATGAGACATTTTCTATTGTATATTTTTTCCTCATGTTAAGGTAGCAAAATAGAGAGGTTTGTCCCTCTTCTGTGTTATCAGTCTGGACAGTGAGGAAAAATGGCAGCTGCTTCCCCAAGTCGACTGCATGATCCAGGGATGAATCCAGGGCCCATTGAAAATGGTGGCTCTTTCCAGGACACAGTCATGAGGCCCAAGGATGCGTTTCATTCCCTCCCTCCGCAACATGAGGATCAGAGATCTTCCAAAGGCAAGGAGGAGGAAGGGTATGAGGCCTGGTGGGGTGGCAATCAGGCCTGAGGACTGCAGGGACCCAGTGAGAGTGAGGAAAATCCTGTGGGGACCCTGGGGAGCTGAGGGAAGGGGCAGGGATGGGAAACAGAACATAGGGTGTCTTGGAGGGTGGGGGAGCCCCAGGGATGCCTGTGGCAGGCAAACCTGGCCCTGCTCTAGGTCTCCAAGAGTTTTCCTCAGCCCTGAAGTAGCCAGTACTATGCTTAGCAATTCGTACATTCGATTAATGGCTGCCTCAGGGAGAGCAGGGGGATTCGAGTAGTTAAGAAAAGCCATCTCACTTAACAGTCATTGCAACATGCAACCGTAATTGCAAGGCCCATGACAGTTGTATCTTGAGGATTACTTCTGTACTGGCTGGGGAATTTGGGGAGTCAAAATCTGGGTGAAACCAAGGTAGAATGTGACTAAAGTAGTAGCCCAGTAAAATGCTCTGGATTTAGACTTCAGCAAGGCATTTGACAAAGTAGATATTGCATTTTGAGAGGACTGAGCTGAAGTTTTCACTCCGATCCGTGCTTCCAGAAGGAATGCGGACCACTCCTATTGGCTGATGCTGTTTGACAGCTGACTATCAAAAGGAGCTGCCAAACGGCATCAGCTGTTGCCCACCAGCTGGCTGGCTTTTTAGCGCGGTAGTCGTGACAACCCTTTATTGTTAAAATAAAGTTACAGCTGAAGTTGCTTTTGTATTGCCTCTTACCATTCCACCACTCACACTACACTGGCAACGAGGGTGGGATTCATCTAAGAGGCAACTGAGCACAATTGCTGAGCGAGAGTCATTTAAAAAGAGCTGAGGACACTACCGAGCTGAATGTCACTTTAAGAGCTGATTTGTTACTATTTGCTAGCGTGAATTTCAATTCTTCCCTGAGGTACCCAGCGCAGCCTTAGACGAGATGACTTCAACTCCAGCATTTCCGTCTTTCAGACCGATGGCAGAGACATGGGAGTCTTACATAAATCGACTGCTTCCTAGATGCTATCAACCTTGCTGACATTTCTTCATTCAGGAAAAAACTTTTTAAGTACTTTTTAAGTTTCTGCAGTGCCACGGTGTTTGACACTGCTTCTGCATTGCTGGCACCGCAATCAATTAAAACTGTCCCTTGGGAGAAATTGTATTAAATCCTCTGTAACCATTATTCTACTAAGCTTTCTCGTATTGCCAGGTGTCACGCTTTTAGAAGATGGACCCAGGCTGAAGGAGAAACTATTAGTGGGTACATAGCAGCTTTACGAACAGCTGCCTTACACTGTGGGTTTATAAATTACCTTGAGGACATGTTATTAGATCAACTAATCTGCGGAGTCAGGGACCTAAGGTTACAAAGGTGCCTACTGGCTAAAGGAGATTTGACCTTTAAAATAGCAATAGAGGAATCCCAAGCCGCTGAACTGTCAGCACTCTCAGCAGCAGAGATTCAGGGAAACCCTGTCAGCCAGAACAGCTCAGCTGTTCATTTCAATGAAGCTTCTACAGAGGAAGGCTCTGACAAAACTAGTGATGTAAATCACCTCAGGCAACCCAAAACCATTCAGAAGGGAAACAGGTCTGTTCCCAATCAACCTCCACAATCTCAACCCATCTGTCTAAGCTGTGGAGGAAATCACCTCAGGGCATCCTGCAAATTCAGGAATGCCATTTGTCTTACATGCCAGTGAAAGGATCATTTAGCCAGGATCTGACAGGCAGGAAAGACTTTTGCCCAGCCACAGCAACCTCAGACAACTCAGCATTTTCAAAAACAAATTGAAGACTGTTTCACCTGCTACCAAGCTAAACCAGCAGACAAAGGTTCTAACAAAATCAGTGTTATTGTTTCTTTAGAAGGGAAGCCTTTTAAGATGGAAGTGGACACTGGCTCAGCACTCTCCATCATTTCTCGGAGCACCTTGAAACGGCTACTTCCCAGATTGTAACGAAGAGGTTTCAGGGTTGCAACCTGACCCTACGTGACTACCAAGGCGGAACCATCCCAGTCATTGGAAAAGGCAAGTTTTTCATTCATTTTCAAAATTTGAAGGGTCACTTGCGTTTAGTTATGGTGGATGGTGGGTTAAACTGGTTCCTGTTAGGGTTAAACTGGTTCCGTGCCCTTGTCCTTCATATAGGAGGAATCCACTCTCTTGCCAATTCAGAGGTGGATGCCTTGTTTAAAGATGTTGCTGATGTATTGGCCTAGGCTGTTACATAGGAACCGCAATATCTTTTAATTTGGACCCCCTAGCAATCCCAATCCATTTGAAACCTCAAAGAGTGCTTTTTGTAATCCAGCCTAAGCTGGACAAGGAACTGGATAAATTAATTAACCAAGGAATATTGGAGCCTGTGGACTTTGCAAAATGGGAAACACCCATAGTGACAACCCCTAAAAAAGATGGCAGCTTGTGAATTTGCACCAACTATAAATGTTCCATAAACAACTATTTGCACATTAGCGTATATCCAGTCCGAGTTATCCAGCACCTGCTACACTTTTTTGAGTCAGGGACCATTTTTGTGAAACTAGACATGTCCCAAGCTTATCAACAGCTCCCTGTTGATGACACAGCCACTGAACTACAAACTATTGTAACTCACAGGAGTGCTTTCAGGTGTAGGCGCCTCCAGTTTGGAGTCAGTGTGGCCCCAGGAATTTTTCTCCATCATTGATGGAGAGGCTGCTTCAAGGATTACCTGGCATAATACTTTATTTTGATGACATTTTAATTTCTGCCTCTGAGAAACCTCAGTTAATACAAAGAGCCCAAGGTGTCTTCGAGTGCTTCAGGAAGGCAGGCCTCAAACTGAAGAAAGAGAAGTGCACTATAGCCACACCACAGGTTGAATTTCTGGGCTACAAAGTTGATGCCTCTGGCATTCATCCAATTGAATCTACGTGCAATTCATGATGCGTCCATACCATCTAACAAAACTGAACTTCAGTCTTTCTTGGGACTCCTTAACTTTTACACCTCATTTTTGCCCCTTAAGGCTTCCATTGCAGAACTTCTGCATAGACTTCTGGACAAACAATCCTCTTAGCATTGGGGACCTAAGGAAGCCTATACTTTTAAATCAGTCAAATCATTGCTCACATCTGATGCTGTCCTGATTCAATTCAACAAAAATTTGCCTTTAGTCTTCGTAGTAGACGCCTCATCTTTTGGCATAGGAGCCGTTTTAAGTCACAGACTGGCCAATGGTTTTGAAGCACCTATTGCCTTTTTCTCCAGAACGTTATCTCCAGCAGAATGCAACTACAGTCAACTTGACAAAGAGGCTTTGGCTGCAGTTGCCTCAGTAAAAAAGTTCCACAAATTTCTCTATGGACACTACTTTGAGTTAATTACATTATTACCATAAGCCTCTTTTGGATCTTCTATCTGGCAATAGACAAATGCCTCAGTTTTTGTCTCCAAGAATGACCAGGTAGACATTATTTCTGGCTGCATATTCTTGTATGCTGACACATCAAGCAGGCAAATACCTCAGCCACGAAGATGCTCTCAGTCACTGTCCTCTTCCTACTCCAGTGGAGAATCCTGTACCAACCAATGCTGTGTTCCTGATCAACGACCTCAAACTTCCCATCACTGCTTCTGATATCACTGCCCACTCTGCCAAGGACAAGGTAATTTCCCAAGTCCTTGACTGGGTGGGAAGGGGATGGCCTAAAGCCCCTTATTCACCTGAATTCTTGCCTTTTAAAATCCGTCAGCAAGAATTGTCTTTCTTGCAGGGCTGCCTGCTTTGGGGAGCCAGGGTAGTTATTCCTCCCCAGTTACAGAACCCAGTTTTGGAAGTTCTTTAAGAGGGTCATCCTGGCCTTGTGAGGATGAAGGTTTTAGCTTGCAGTTATATGTGGTGGCCTGGCATGGATGCTCAGATCACCAGCTGCATAAACGCTTGCCAGCCATGCCAGGTCACCAGAACATCTCCACCCGCAGCCACTCCAGGAAGATGGAAACATGCAGGGGCCCCATGGTCCAGGCTGCATATTGATTTGGCTGTCCCTTTCCATGAGCAAACATTTTTAGTGGTGGTTGACTCTTTTTCATAATGGGTTGAACTAGCCTTAATGCCCACCACAACTTCTAAAGCTGTCTCTAAGGTCCTGCTGCAAATGTTTGGTCTTCCGGACACCATTGTGTCAGATAATGGCCCGCAGTTCACATCCTGTGAATTTGAGGTTTTCCTGGTTAACCAGGGAATCAGGCATGCCCTAACAGCCCTTTTCCACCCAGCCAGTAATGGTATGTCTGAGAGAGCAACTAGGTCTGCCAAAGATGCTCTGGAAAGGCTTGGGCCCGCAGATTGGCACTCCAGATTTGCTAAGTCCCTTCTAATCCAGCACATGACCCCCTGTGCCACCACAAATAGGTCCCCAGCTGAACACCTTATGGGCCGCTGTCTGAGGACCACCTTAGACAGACTCCATCCAAATTATGCCCTAGTCATATCTGTAGGCTCCAATAGCCAGGCTAGGAATTTTGCTGAAAACGACCAGGTTTATGCCAGAAACTATGCTGGACATCCTTTGTGGATGCCAGGTCAAATAGTGGCAGTAACCAGCCCTAAGTCTTATAGGGTCCAGTTGCAAGACGGTCGCATTTGGTGCCGCCATGTTGATCAATTAAGGGGGCGTTGGAGTACTTCCATAGGTGGCCCTCCTCATGTTTTTACTGCAACCAGACCACCAGCGTCCGAAGAAGCCCACCGTGGACCTGACAGTGACACAAACCTACCTGGGCAGTCGATGATTCAGCAGTCGACGAATTGCAGTCGATGATTCCGAGCCATCTAAAGCCGAGACACCTGCTCTATCATCGCCAGAGACTTTCCGCCAAGCAGAGGAGTCCCATTCTGCAGCAGCACTGCCGGAGCCAAGAAGATCTTGGCCGACTGCACAAGTGCCTGAGTTATTTGAAGGACTACTCATGCTCCATTCAGGGAGAAAGGAGTATTGCATTCTGAGAGGACTGAGCTGAAGTTTTCACTCCAGTCCATGTTTCCAGCAGGAACATGGATCGCTCCTATTGGCTGACGCCATTTGACAGCTGACCATAAAAGGAAGCTGTCAAACGGCATCAGCTGTTGCCTACCAGCTGGCTGCCCTGTTAGCGCAGCAGTCATGGCAACCCTTTATTGTTAAAATAAAGTTACAGCTGAAGTTGCTTTTGTGTTGCCTGTATCATTCTGCCGCTCACACTACAGTAGGCCACAACCTATTTCTTGGTAAGCTAGAAAAATGTGGAATAGACAGCATCACCAACAGATAGATTTGTAACTGGCTGACCATATTCTCAATGAATAGTCCTTAATGGTACCACATCCACATGGAGGGAAGTAAGCAGTCGGTAACAAGGTTCTGCCTTAAGCCCAGTAATCTTCAATATCTTCATAAATGACTTAGATGAGGGTATAGAAGAACTCATCCGCTGGCAGGAATAGCCAACACCCTGGAAAACAAGCTCAGGATCCAAAAATATCTTGATAGACTTGAATAATGGGCCCTATCCAACAAAATGAAGTTTAATGTGGAGAAAAGCAAAGTTTTACATCTAGGCGGGACAAAACCAAAGGGACAAGTACAGATTAGGTGAAACCTGGTTCCAAAATAGTAACTGTGAGAGGGACGTTGTAGTCTTAGTGGACAATAACTTAAACATGAGTCAGCAGTGTGCAGCCACCAAAAAAGCTAATACAATTCTTGTTTATATAAACAGAGGCATAGAATCAAAATCACGTGATGTATTAGTACCACTTTATAAAGCCTTGGTAACACCATACCTGGAATACTGAATCCAGTTTTAACCACCACATTACAAAGACAAAGTTGAGACTTTGGAAAAAGTGCAAAGAACAGCAACTTAGGTGATTAAAAGCCTGGAGACTAAAAAATATGGAGAATGGCTGGAGCATTTGGGTTTGGCTAGACTAGAGAAAACAAAAACAAGGTAGCAGTATTCTAGTATTTAAGAGTCTGCAATAAAGAAGAGGGGATCAATTTATATTCCAAAGCACCAGAGGGCAGGACAAGAAACAATGGATGGAAACTAATCTTGGAGAGAAGCAACCTGGAATTCAGGAGAAAGTTCCGAACAGTGAGGACAATTAACCAATAGAATAGCTTGCTTTTAGACATTGTGGATGCTTCATCACTGGAGGATTTTAAGAATAAGTTTTTCCTGCCTCAGTATAAAATCTTGCTTTTCTGCACAATTGATGTTATGTTGTTGAATTGGGCCCATTGTTCAAGTCTCTCAAGATCTTTTTGGATCCTAAGCTTGTCTTCTGAAGTGTTGCTATTCCTGCCAGTTTAGTGTCATCTGCAAATCTGATGAGTTCCCCTTCTATTCCCTCATCTAAGTCATGTATGAAGATACTGAAGAGTACTGGGCCTAAGACAGAA